>CM076582.1:712602409-712909916 GCA_034641835.2 Pinus albicaulis
TGGCGAATCCCATGAACCATTTCAAAGCAGCTCCCTTGAAAGTTGAAGGAAATAGTTTGAGTTTTTGAGAGTCTTCCTTATAGTCATAGGTTCGGCACACGACTTCAAACTCAAACAGAAATGTTTCAGGATCCTCACTTCGCAATCCATAAAATTTAGGGAGGACAGATGGTGAGATATTTTTCATCGTTGTATAAGTTTCCTCATCAACTATAGGGAAACCAAACAAGTTGTCTCCTTCCCTATTTCTTTCATTATTTCCTTCACCATTGTTATCTCCATTGTTTCCTCCTCTTCTACCTCTACCTCCAAATTCATCTATTATTTCCTCTGCCATGATAGTTTCTTTAGAGTCCTTAAAGTCCTCTGGTTCTTCTATCAAGGGAGGATGAGACAGAGTCTCTTCCTTTTCTAAATGAGATTTAGTAGGTGGTATAGGAGAATCCTCTAATTCAGTTGTTCCTTGTATTCCAAAAATCTTAAGGCTAGGGGTAGATGGTGGTGATTCTTGTCTATGCCTTGAAGAAGATGGAGTTGTGAAAATCGAACTCTTGGCTTTGGCTATAAACCTTCCCCTAGAATCTCTTGCTCTATGCATGTCATTTTTTTATTTTTTTATTTTTTAAAAAGTTGGGCTAATAATCCTCTTTCTGATCTTCCAGGTCACACTAGGTGCAAGAAGAGAGCATAATTAAGAAATTACTGAACCAATAACTCTCTTTTCTGATCCTCCAGATCACACTAGGTGCAAGAGGAGAGCATACTTCAAGAAGTTATCAAGTTTTCCCTTCTTTTATTATTTTGTGTTTTTTTTAAGAAATTGGCTACCTAGTTACACTTCCCCGGCAACGGTGCCAAAATGTTTGGTCAATTTAGTGTGTCCTAAATTGCTACATTAATTTATCAATCCGGGATTCGTAAGCTGATGAAGTGCGGCGCACTATATGTGCAAGATAACCTATTTCTTAACTTTTTGTCGTTTTTGGTTTTCTAATGTGAGATGGAAATAAAAACAAGTATGGTTATGATTGTTCAAGGAAATGATATCCTCTATAATGATTTACCAACTTGAAATTTAAAAAAAAAAAGAATTTGAAACATACAATGACAAAACTTGAAAGGAAATGAAAATGTGCTGCTGAAATGAAAATGTGTTGCTAGTCTAATAAATCAAAACAACGAACTATTGAGCATGAAAACCAAAATATTCTTGCTACTGTCTAAACACAAAAGAAACTATGCTGAAACAAATCCAAAAGTTGCAATAAAGTAAATCTAAATCAAATTACATCAACTTATCTTCTGATCCCTCATCATTAGTCCAGCTATGATTTTCGGAGGTAACCATAAACAACTTGAGTAACGTGTAACATAGTAAATATCTAAACTACATTATAATTCAATCCCACTCACCATCGGTCAGTGGCATGGCTTTAGAGCATTTGAGGAATGTTATGAGCAATTTAATATATCTAACTTAGAAGCAAAGTAATAAACTACCGCCATTAGCTAATCCTCACATCGATCCGGTACATATGACTTCCCGGAAACAATGAAGATGTTATGAGCAATTTAATATACCTTGCTTTTAGGAAAGAAACTAATATCAAACTACACATCCATAATTCAATCCCTCACCATCGGTCCAGGTGTGGCTTTCGGAGGCAAATGAAGATGTTATGAGCAATTTAATATATCTAACGTGCAGAAAGGAAACTAATATCAAACTACACATTTCATAATACAATCCCTCACCATCAGTCCAGTTGTGGCTTTCGGAGGCAACTGAAGATGTTATGAGCAATTTAATATATCTAATTTGCAGAAAGAAACTAATATCAAACTACACATTTCATAATGCAATCCCTCACCATCAGTCCAGCTGTGGCTTTCGGAGGCAACTGAAGATGTTATGAGCAGTTTAATATATCTAAATCTAACTACGCGAAGCAAATAGAAAAACTGATGTAAACAAAGCAATCTTTGCAAAATTAAACGAGAAAATAAGAAAGAAAATTAGCAACGAACAATATTAATTCCATGTCATTAGTCAAAAAGTTATGCAAATGCCCGGGCTGCCTATTTATAACCTGAAACAAGAACACTGATCAGTTAACAATAACATAAAACATGAAAGACAGAAGTAAAATGGAAAGCATGAAAGATTATAAACGGAAATGAAGCATATATACCATGAAAGATGCAATGTATAAACATGTGAATGGATTATGGCACAATGAGCTTTAAAGAAATAAAACAAGAACTATACAATAATGCACAGAACCTTGGCGAGTGCAGGGGCCCTCTACACCAGCCTTGGCAACAATCTTCAAGTATGAATTACGTTTGGAAACAGAGTCTTCTTATATTAAAATGCAGTCATAACAGAAAGGTGATATTACGGCACAGTGGCAACGTAATTACATTACATAGCAGACTAATAAAAACTAACAGAGACTAATCTAATATGCGTATGGAAACGCGTTATTTATAACAAAGGTAATATAACTAATTCCCTGAATTTTATGCTGATGGAGAACACGTAAACCATTACGTCCAAAGATCTAGGATCATGGCCGCGTTGGAAAGTAAATCTATGCAGAGTGGATGTTTGAATTCGGCTTATGGAGCCATGTACAGGTGTTGATTTGCCTTCCGCAATTCAGAAACGGCCATATCCATCTCCACGTTATGAGAAACAGAGTCCTGTCACCGTGGGACTCTACGGTTGACTTCCACTTGGCCACCTTTGACCGCAGCCTCCCTGGATGAATTTGTTCGAGCCAATAGGACACGATCCATGTCCACATCATTTCTGACTTGCCCATGTGGCTCGTTTCTCCTGAAGACACCTGTAACATAGAGTTTCACAAAATGGCTACGGAAAGTTGCAGCAGCTGCGGAAAGTGGCAAGATTCCGCAGCTAAATGAGCAAAATCTAAATCAAATAGCAAACACAAAAATATAGTTAAAAACCATGTTAGATGCTCTTTTGCAATTAATATACAATGATATTGACAACTTGGGAGGTTCAGGTGGATGAAAAAGTTATAGAAAAGTGTATGGAAAAGATGCAGATTTGAGACTCAACAATGGGCATGAATTTTCCTTGAAGAATCCAAATCAAGTTAGACATATGGAATTCAAAATAAAATTCAGAGGGCTACTATAGGACCAAATTTCAGATATTGAAGATCCTAAATCATAGAGATAATTCAGTTTTAATATCGAGCTCCTCAAAAGTAAGAGAAAGGTATGTATTTTTTTTCAAATTGCATAAGTCTTGTTTGAAAAAAAAATTGAATTAATTCCAAGGGAATATTCTAGAATAGATATCAGTATTTGGTTCTAAAATTCTCCCTAAAAATAATTCAACACCCATTAAGCCTTCAAAAGGCTCTACTATGACTCATGAAGATGAAGAAGTGCAACATGACATATCAAAATTACAAGAGCAAGTGCACCAAATTTCGCTCTCACAAAGAGAAACAAAAAATGAAATGGAAGTTTTGAAGAAAGGTGTGGAAGCTAAGATGGATGGTTTGAAGAAATGCATGGAAGCTAAGGTGGATGGTTTGAATAATGGCATGGAAGCTAAGATGGATGAGATGGAAGCTAAGATCGGTGAAAAACTGAAAGAAAACATGGAAAACATGAAGAATGACCTAAAAGCAGGTGTGGAAGGTTTGACAAAGTTGATACAAGAAATATTTCCCTATGGTGAAAATATAGTAGAGGAAACTCATGATGAGAACAAAATAAATGTTAATCATGATTTCATAAACTCTAATGTTGGATGGAAGAACCACCATATTCCAAACATGGATATGAGGAAGTTTGA
Source organism: Pinus albicaulis (assembly GCA_034641835.2). NCBI lineage: Eukaryota > Viridiplantae > Streptophyta > Pinopsida > Pinales > Pinaceae > Pinus > Pinus albicaulis. The sequence goes on from CM076582.1 coordinate 712,606,251, forward strand.
TGGAAAGGATCCCGTAACATGGATACCACAGATGGAGTAATATTTTGATCTCAATAATGTGAAAAACACACAAAATGTACGCATTGCAACTTTACACTTAGAACAAAATACATTTGTATGGTATCGATGGCTTTGCTCCCGTAAAAAAATTGTCACTTGGTCAATTTTTATGGAGGAAATGATAGCGCATTATGAGGATACAAAGATCAACACCTTCTTTATCCAATTGATAAATCTCAAACAAAAGGGTTTAGTGGTGATGCACATTGAGGACTTCCAAAATTGAACATAAGGGTAACTGGTATTCCAGAGGAGCACAGGATTGATGTCTTCATAGGGACTTTAAAGGATAACATCCAACATGAGGTTCGCCTTTGGGAACCTAATTCATTGGATAAGGCATTCAGGCTAGCAAGAAAAATTGAATGTAAAATTATGGCAACAAGGAAACGTACCACTCACGTCTATAAAGATGGAAGTGTTGCTACTCCTATACTTCCACAACCTACAAGTTTGACACCACAACAATTGGAAGAAAAATGAGCAAAATGGATTTGCTATAGTTGTGATACAAAATACACTAAAGGTCATAAGTGTGCTAAGAAGAAATTATTTTACATAGACTGTCAAGAGGAGGAAGAAAATGAACAAAAAAATTTAAAAGAATAGGATATACACCAAGAACCAACCCTAGAAGAAGAAGAAATGAGTTCGACCATATCGTGTAATGCCTTGCCAGGAATTACCACTCCTCAAACTCTCAATATAGAAGGACATATCAAGAAGAAAAAGGTAATAGTTTTGATTGATTTTGGTAGTACCCATAATTTCATTCATTGTAAGGTAGCCAAGGAATTGAATTGTTTCCTATACCCATCACCGGAATGTCAACTAATGGTTGCAAATGGAGGAACTATAAATTTCTCTGGAAAATGCCATAATATCAAGCTAACAATGGGGGAATATGTATTAAATATTCCAATGGGAGATGCTGATGTTGTACTAGGATTACAATGGTTAAAATCTTTGGGAAGGAAAGGAAGTCGAATTATGGGGTATCACAAGGAATCTGGGAAATATGATAAGCTCTAATGTCATGACAAAGCTTCTAAAGAAATAACAACGAGGTGTAATTGCACAATTATGCTCACTAAAAGTTCCAACATCAAAATCATCTATTTCTTCAGATCTCCCAAAAGTTTTGGACAATCATTCCAAGGTGTTTGAAACTCCCAAAGGACTCCCACTTATTCATGATCATGATCATTCTATTAATTTGATTCCAGGAAGCATTCCTCCAAACATCAAGCCTTACAAATATCCTTATGTCCAAAAGGTTAAAATTGAACGTATGATTGCGGATTTCCTAGAGGCTGGTATAATTCAACCTAGTCAAAGTTCCTTCTCTGCTCCAGTAGTATTGGTGCACAAGAATGATGGATCATGGTGCATGTCTTCATATTATAGGGAGCTCACTAAGCTCACTATTAAAGATAAATTTCCCATTCCTGTGATTGATTAATTACATGGAGCAATTTATTATACCAAGTTGGATCTTCGTTCAGGATATCATCAAATTAGAATGAAGACTAAAGATATTCCGAAAACAACATTTCAAACTCATGAGGGTCATTATGAATTTTTGTTCATGCCTTTTGGCCTTACCAATGCACCTTCTACATTTCAATTGTTGATGAATTCCATTTTCAAACCCTTCCTTAGAAAATTTATGCTAGTATTTTTTGATGACATACAAATCTACAGCAGGTCTTGAAAGGATCATGTTCAACATGTTGATAGGGTGCTTAAACTATTGGAGGACAGACAATTATATTCAAAAACATCCAAATTTTTCTTTGGAGTACAGGAGGTTGAATATCTGGGTCATATTGTATCTCACGAGGGTGTTAAGGTAGACCCTAACAAAATTAAAGCCATTCAGGAATGGAAAGTCCCCACAACCATAAAGCAGTTGTGAGGATTTATCGGGTTAACAGGGTATTATCGCAAGTTTGTTAAGATTTATGGGAGAATGGTAGCACCTATAACAACATTATTGAATAAATATGAATTTTCATGGACTCCTGAAGCAACTAAGGCCTTTGAATATCTTAAAATGGCAATGTGCCTAGCACCAGTCCTAGCTATGCCATACTTCACAAAAACCTTTATTGTGGAATGTGATGCCTCGAGAAATGGAATTGGTGTTTTTTTAATGCAAGAAGGAAGACCCATTAATTTTTAAAGTAATCCAATCAAAGGAAAGTGTTTACAGAAAGCTATTTAGGAGAAGGAAATGTTGGCAATACTACATGCACTAAAGAAATGGCGACCTTACCTAACAGTAAGACACTTCAAGGTAAAAACTGATCATGATAGTCTTAAACACTTTTTGGAACATATACTATCTTTAGAAGAGTAGAAAAAATGGGTCACAAAGATTTTGGGTTATGAATTTTAAATCATCTACAAAAAAGGGAAGCTAAATGTTGTTGCAAATGCACTATCAAGAAAGGATGAAGAGGTGGAAGCATTACTTTGTGCCATTTCTATTATCCAACCAGATTGGATAACCGAAGCAAGGGATGAATAGAAGAAGGACAAAGAAGTGAGGACACTCATTCAAAAGTTGCAACAAGATCCTAGTACATATGATACATTTAGTTGGAAAATTTTTCCTTATGGTACAAATATCGCTTATATATTTGTAATAATTACCAACTAAAACAAAAGATTCTTTTGGAATTTCACACTTCTCCTTTAGGAGGACACTCAAGATTTTTAAAAACTTACCACAGGGTGAAGAAGTAATTTTTTGGGATGGCCTTAAATATGATATTCAAAAATTTTACGGAATGTTTGGTTTTCCAACAAAGTAAAGTTGAGACAAATAAGACCTCGGGTATTCTATAGCCTTTATCCATTCCAAGTCAACGTTGGGAGGATATTTCAATGGATTTTATCACTGGTTTACCTAAGTCTAAAGGAAAGAGTGTCATCATGGTGGTAGTTGAAAGACTTACCAAGAATGCACACTTTTGTGCATTATCTCATCCATTTAAAGCAAGTACAGTTGGTATTGAATTTATGAAAACAATTCAAAAGCTGCATGGAAACCCAAATATTACCGTAAGCGACAAATATCCCAATTTTACTGGAAATTTTTGGACAGAATTATTTTCTTGTTTGGGTACTCAACTAGCTCATAGATCATCTTATCATCCTCAATCTGATGGTCAAACTGATATAGTGAATAAATGTCAGCTTTGAAAGGGAGATTTCTAAAATTAATATAACCATGCCTCTAGTAACCCAAGGAGTGTATAAATCCCAAGTGCTGAAGGTATTAAACTTAGGAAATGATACTAACACACTAAATTTAATTGATGATGGTCCTGAATTGTTATTTGGACCAAAGGTTGAAGGAAAGTATCAAGAAGGAGTTGTCCCTCCTTTCTATATCATTTTAAACATACACGAAAAAATATTACACAATACTATGTTGGACTCTGGAGCCTCACGAAACCTCATGCCTAAAGTTGTGATGGAGAGCTTAGGCCTGGAAATCACTAAACCCTACAAATACTTGTACTCATTTGATTCAGATAGAGTTAAGTGTTTGGGCCTAATCAAATATATTTGTGTTAATTTAGCACAGATTCCCGCTAAAAGTCTTGTCATGGACATAGTAGTGGCAGACATTCCCCCTAAGTATGGCATTCTCTTATCCAGATCTTGGGGAGCCAAAATTCAGGGAAACCTTCAACTAGATATGCCCTATGCTACTATCCCTTTTTTCAACTAGACAAGAAAACCTTACCGAGAGTCACACATGAAGTATACAGTGAGTAACTTGGATAGGAAAAACAACACCCTTGTCTATTCTATTCATTCAAACTTGGATTCATTCACCTTGTATAATGAAAATGAAATTAATGAACAAGTGATTGAAAATAACAAAGATATATCACCACCAGAACAACCAATAATACCCTCAACTGAAGAACATATCATCCCAAACTCTACCAGCCCCGAACCACAACAAATTGGTGAAATAGAAAACTGTGGAATATGACCTTTGATGGATGTTGTGGCAAGGCTGGATCAGGGGCTAGTGTCTGGATACATAACACTAATGAGGGCCATTCTTACAAACTATACTTTCAGTGTACTAATAACGTTACAGAGTATGAGGCTCTCCTCCTTGGCCTACACCTGCTCAAAGACTTAGGAGCTAAGAAAATCTCTGCTCAAGGAGATTCGGAACTAATCATTAAACAAATCAGAGGTGAGTATTCAACTAAGAATCCAACATTAAGAGAGTAAAAAAATTCATCTTTGGATCTCCTCAAAACCTTTGAGAAATATGAACTAGTCTACATTCCTAGAGCTCAAAATAGTCTTGCAAACGAGCTTGCCTTTGCTGCTAGCAACTGTCAAATACAACTTGAAAGTGAACAATACACTGTCAAATTCAAACACTAGCCTACAGTGCCCGATAACATTGACCATTGGCAACTGTTTGAGGGTGATGAACAAATTGATGATTTTTTACAATCTAGGAATGAATTTACATTGACAAAACCAAGTCTGGGGCATAAAAAGGATGTTTCTACAAAAGAAAATATCTTAGAAATAGAGCTGCCACCTTTTGCTGATATAAACCTGCTTACACCTCCTCATGAGGTAGAAGTGTTTGAGGATCCAGACTGAAGGGACCTTGAGGTTTTAGAGTGCAATTATGATACCTTACCAAGAGGATTGACACCATTATAAGAAATTTTTTACTTTAATGATGTAGCTAAGAAACCAAAAATGGAACCCATAGAAAATGATGTAGAGGAATGTAACATTGGGTGCCTAAAGGAACTAAAAATGATCAAACTCTATAGAACTCTTCCTCCTCACATAAAGCAAAGATATATTGAAATTTTCCAAGAATTTAGACATATTTTTGCATGGGGATACGAGGATTTAAAATCATATGACACAAGCATTATTCAACATAAAATTCCTCTTAAATAAAATCAGAAACACTTCAAACAAAAATTGAGAAGAATCAACCTTGTTCTATTACATTTAGTTGAGAAGGAAATCAGAAAGATGTATGATGCTGGGATCATAGTTTCTCTTAGATACTCAGAGTGGGTTTCAAATCTTGTATTAGTTAGGAAAAAGACCGGGGAGATTAGGCTTTGCATTGACTTTAGAAATCTGAGCAGAACCTCCTTAAAGGATAACTACCCATTGCCTAAAATGGATCACATTCTTCAAAGGGTGTTTGGTTCTAAGAGGATATACTTACTTGATGGTTTTTCCAGCTACAACCAAGCATTAGTGTTCCCAAGTGATCAACACAAAACTGCTTTCACTACCCCTTGGGGTACATTCATGTATGTTAAAATTCCATTCGGATTAATGAATGCAGGGGCCACTTTCCAAAGGGCCATGGATATAGATTTTTCCAAAGACATAGGCTAATTCATATTCATTTACCTTAATGACATCATTGTTTACTCAAATACTGATGAAGAACACTTAATCCAATTAAGGAAATTTTTTGAAAAATGTAGAAAATATAGCCTTTCCTTGAATCCTAAGAAAAAATTATTCGGTCTCCAGGAAATAAAACTCCTAGGTCACATCATCTCAGAAGAAGGAATAAAAATAGACTCCAAAAGGATTGAGGGCATATTACAAATCAGCCATCCTAGAAACATTAAAGAGCTACAGTATTTCATTGGAAAGATAAACTTTCTGAGATTCATCCCTAATCTTGCCGAAATTTTGAGAAATATTACAAACATGCTTAAAAAAGAGATAGGGGTTAAATGGACCTTAGAAGTCAAACAATCCTTTGATCAGGTCAAATTAGCCCTCACTCAAACATCGGTTCTAATCAGTCCTTATTTTACCAAAGACTTCTACATTTTCTCATTTGCCTCTAAACATACCATTGTTGCAGTATTACTGCAAAAGAACAATATGGGACAAGAACATCCCATAGCATTCTTCAGCAAGGCCCTTAGAGATGCTCCTTTAAAATACAACATCATGGAGAAACAAGCCTTTGCCTTGATCAAAGCATTGAAATACTTTAGGGTATATATCCTACATTCTCATGTCATTTCTTTTGTCTCGCACTCAGTTCTCAAGGACATTTTAAATCAGAACCCTGATGGTAAAAGAGGAAATTGTATTTCCATTATATTAGAATATGACATAGAAATTAGGCCCACAAGACTAGTTAAAGGACAAGGATTTGCAAAGCTTATGGTTGAGTCAAATTTCAAGGTTTTAGATATGAACATGGTTGATTTCTTAGAAGAACAAGAAGAATGCCCCTGCTCCCCATATTGAAGAAGCCTTTCTGAATTCATCTTGGTATGTTGATATTCTCTATGTGCTTTTTTATCTTAATGCTCCCCCTACATTATCAAAGACAAAAGCTAGATTCTTAAAACAAAAATCTTTGAAGTTCTGCATTTTAAATGGGGTATTATATTGGAAGAATCCTGTTGGTATACTACTTAAATGTTTTCTTGAGTATGATGCAGTTAAGATCATGCATGAACTGCATGAAGGAGAGTGTGGAGGCCATCTTTACTGGAAAACCACAGCCAACAAAATCCTTAGAGCTAGCTACTATTGGCCCACCCTTTTCCTTGATACCCACAAATTAGTCATATCTTGCCATAAATGCCAAATCTTTGATGGCAATAGAAAACTCCTACCTTTACCTTTACATCCCATTACTGTTGAAGCTCCCTTTCAATAATGGGGTTTATACTTCATTGGAGAAATTCACCCCACCTCATCTGCACAACATAAGTAGATCCTCACCGCCACTAATTAATTTACCAAGTGGATAGAATCCATTCCCTCTAGAAATACCACTGATTCAGTCATTATCAAATTTCTCGAGACAAACATCCTGTCTAGATTTGGTTGCCCCAAAATATCATCACAGATAATGCTGCTGCCTTTTCATCCAAAAAGATGATTGAATTTTTTCATAAATACCACATCACACTAGGACATTCCACAGCTTATTACCCTCAGGGTAATGGGTTGGTTGAATCTTCTAACAAAATATTAGTCAATATCATAGAGAAGCTCCTAAAACAGAATCAAAAGGCATGGCATGGCAAGCTTATACATGCATTATCGGTTGATAGAATAACCACCAAGAAATCAATCGGTATGTCTCCATATCAAGTAGTGTATGGAATGGATGCCATTTTTCCAACATATTTGGGAGTTTCGGTGGTAAGACTTCTCCAAGAGGTACAATCAGAAGAAAATTTCATGCAAAGGAGGCTTAACCAAACCATTCATTTACAGCAGACAAGGGAAGAAGTGTATGACAAAACTCAGGCAATGCAGGAAAGCATAAAGAAAATCTTTGACAGAAGAACCAAAGCTAATAATTTCCACATTGGAGACACTATACTAAAGTGGGATTATAGGAGGGAAGACAAAGGTAAACATGGTAAATTTGAGAATTTTTGGAAGTTCCCTTACCTTATTCAATCAATTAGAGGTCATAATACATTCTTTTTACAAGGGCTTAATGGAGAAGAAATTTTTGGAGGTCCTATAAATGGCAGGATGCTCAAGCGCTATTTCTGCCAAGAGTCCTAAGTCTCAGTTAGAAATTCTCATTCATTGTACATATCGATGTTTGACGAAAAGATATTGAGAGAAATCACAAAAAAAAAATACAAAACAAAAAATGGAAAAGAGGGAAGATTTGAAAAGAGGTAAAGCCCCATACACAAAAAATAGAACTATTAAAAGTGTGTAAGCCTAAATACCACTACTAGTGCATAAAGGAGTCTTGTTTCAGTCATTTAGCCTAATCATGGCTGAAACATGTTTTAAATTTATTGTTGATAAGTTAGTGAAGGATGGTGGGTCAAATTATTCAAGCTTGACTTGTCAAAAGATAGATTAGGCAGAAAGGTACTAGTTCCACATGTCTAAAACAAAACCAAAGAGAAAAATAGGGATGAGTAGCAAACAATGTATCCTAGCCCTGATTTTTCTAGTCTTGTTTTGTACAAAAATAACATTTGTGTGTAGCTTGTTTTTATGCCACAAACCCATGGTAAATCAGGTTGTCTAATCCTGATTTAACCATGTTTTCAATTTCATGTTTGTAGCCTAGTGAATAAATCTTGTCAAACAGTTTAACCTTGACAGTTGAATAGTATAGGTAGAGAATCAAATGAGTTCATTAGCCTAATCTAAGCTCCAGGAAGACATAATGTAGAAGTAGATAGTTTATTTTTCTTTCAAAAACAAAAAATGTCAAGGTTGCTAGTCCAAATGCACCTAAAGAAGAAAAAATGTTAGGCAAGTAGGTTGGGTAGGTAGAGATGGATTTGAGCTAATCATGTCTTTCATATTATTGAGATCATAAGCTTTAAGCAAGCATCAGCAAGAGAAAGAGGTAAAAATCTGCCTAGTGGATGAGGAACTGGTCTTCATAAAGCCAGAAATCTGAAGTTTTGGACACCTCCTGAAAAGGAGCTGCCCTCCCCAAGTGGAACCACTATTAGTCATCAGTAATTTTGCCTTCATAGATGACTAAATGATTTCCCTATATTTATAGAAACGAAGTTCATAAACATTGTGAGTTCTAGAAATCGCATTGCCTTCATCATCCTTAAAGATAGTTTTTCACTATTTCATCTTTCCATCATGTCTACCATTGCTTACCAGTCCCAGAAAACCCGTTAGTGACTTATGTCACTCTTCCTGTCTATATGTTTTCACCTTTGGCCCAAATCCTCTATTTTTTTTTGCCTAAAGAACCCCCCAATACTACCTAAGCTCACCAATCAAACAGCTTTGTTGTGTATCCCAAGATACTCCCAAACACTGATGGTCTCAAACTATCTCTGTAGACTTTTTAGATAAATCAAGTACATTGGATTTTGGATCTTCAATACCATCAGTCTATCATAAACTCTATCTTACACTTGAAGATCACAAATTATAGGTCTCAGTCCAAGAAAGCCTCCACTAGGTCACCTAGGGTTTCACAAAGCCATAGGGTGGATTTGGTGCCCTGCAAACTTTGTTTTTCCTGTATGAAGAAAATGCATTCAAAGAAGAAAAGGACATATTATTTTGTCCAAAATGATCAAAAAGGTCATTCAAGGAAGGTTTTTTGGCCTGGAGCATGAATCTTGCAAGGGGACAGCTGCCCTTTGCTCACATTTCTGCAATAATATCAAATAGCCATCAGGCTAGCAATAGGTAAGGTAAAAATAAAAATCATCATAAGAAGACCCTTCACAGCAAGAAGAAGGCAGCAGGCTACATATTTGAAAAGAATCAGGATTTATAATTGTTTTGGAAAAACAAGTAAAATCAGTCCAAAAGCTACAGAAGCAAAGGCCACCTCTACTCCTTCATGAGCACATTGAAGACCTTTAGAGACGATTAGTGAGTTTGAGAAGTTTCAAAGAACTTAGAAGACAACACTATATAATTTTTCCTAAGCAACCCTAAAACCTAACAGTTTGGGAAAGTTGACAAACTAGTCAAAGAGTGATAACAGAACCTCCTTCATAACAGCAGAGGGTTTCAGAGGGTTTCAAGCTGCCCTATAAGATTTGGCAAAGAGACATGAACTCCACATCAAAAAAGTTACAAAAGGAAAAGAGTATGGTCACAAAAAATATGAGGTTCCGAAGGGTAAAATCAGACAACTAAAGGGACCAAAGGAAGCAGACATAAAAAAACAGTACTCCACTACACCAAAGGAAGAATGATGATGAAGGGTATCAGCAAAAGAAACAGAAATATTAGTTCGAGGTTTGTCTTCTCAAATAAAGGATAGAAACATTTTTAAAGGGTCAAGGAGGCAAGCATAAGGGAAGAAATTGCCAAAGGAAGCAACTAGGACAAGCATAGGTCATTATTGATAAAATGAGTTGTCCAAATTCAAAAGAGACAGTGATCAAAGGGAATATGTGGTGTAGGAACCTGCAAGAATAGAACTAGCCAGCCAAAGCACAAAAATGGTTTAGAAAGCTCACCTCCCTCACTGGACATACATAATTTGTAAACTAGGAACAAACATGTTGCCACTTTAAGAGTAGTAAAGCCTCCAAAATCGTTTTTTTATCAAGACATATTTTGCAAAGGATGGTTAAACATGAATAACACTTTTACAAGACTATCAAAAGGTGTTTTCCCTACAGGGAAATTGATAGGTTCAAAGCAAGAATGTTTCCAATAATAGTGGCACATCTCAAAAGATAAAGAACTATTGATGCTTGTTACTAGGGTTTTCATACTAGGAGGTTGTTCACTGTTTTAAAGAGAAAACCTGACAGAATGTGAATCAGAGTAAAAAAATTCAAATTGATCACAAATTTACTATTTTCAAAGTGTTAAAACATCATAAAAAGGTTCATGTTTACAAAATAAGGTAAAGTGCACTATTTGAGCTAGTTGAAGGATTTGTGAGCACAAGGAAGACATCAAGAGGCTCCCAGCAAAGAAAACAAACATATTTTGGTCAAAATGTCACCTATAGGACCATAAAGAGCCAAAAATCATGCTGAGAAAAATTAAAGGGAAATCAACTTTAGAAGAGGGTTTGAGTTCACAAATTTGTTTTTCAAAAGACTATAAAGCCTCTTTTCCTTTTTCTTAACCTCATTTATCATTACAAAAGGAGAGAAAACTGTTGGAGAGAATTTTTTGAGGGTTTTTGTGCAATTTTGGAGAAAATTTCAGGTGTTGCGCACCGAGGCCGGCGCTACGCACCTGGCCATCGGCACTGTGCACAGAGGACGCAGCGGCAGTGTTATTTAACACTGCACTACGCACCAAGAGGTTGGCACTACGCACAGGCTTAGAAACTGCCCGACTGCCCACACAATTGACCCAACGCTGCACTCCGACAGGCCCATTTCCAGCCTGAATTGAACCGGTGCTACGCTCCGACAGGCCAGCCCAACTCGACCTGAACTTGCAGTCGGGTAGGCGCCGCGTATAGACAAAGCTTGTCTAGATTTGCTCAAAAGGTGTTCAAAATTAATATTTTTGCCTCCAAATCTCCTACAGCCAATGAAACAAGGTTGGTGGCTCTTTTTCCTCACTTTCTAAGTGTTCTTTTCATAATCTAGAAAGGCATTTTTGGCCTAATATGACCAAACCCTAGTCTGCATAAAAAATCAAATATTAACCTCCTAAGGTAGGGTTTGCAAGTTTGAAAGGGTTGTCATAAGGTGAAAATTCTCTCAGTACCATCAAACCTGCTTCTAAAAGTTGAACACACTCCTTGAATGCTTCATCTTAGCCCTCATTTGCAAAAAATATTTCCCTCACATCACTCATTTTCCATCCTAGACCTAAAAACTCTCAAACAAGCTAAATCCTTTTGTGCTAAAACTAGTCACCATGCCTGAAGAAGAGATTCATACCAGCAGTGATGAAGGCCAAAGGCCTACCAAGCCAAAACACAAGGGAGGAAGGGTAAATATATTTTAGCCCTTAGACACCATTCAAATCACTTCTTCTCCCATGATCCTTGCATGTTTTCATGATGTTGGGTGTTATCAGTTTTGTGAGAAGATTAAACAAGTCCAAAGCCACTCAAACTTGACTAGGTTGTTCATCCTCAGTTTACAAAATCACCAGGTCAACCTTACAGGAGTGAATTTTGAGCTCTCATCTGAATCCATTGCTAAAGCCATAGGAATTCCAAATATTTGTGATAGATGGATTAAACAAAATAAATTGGACTTGAGCTATTATGAGCCCTACCTCAAACCTAGCTGTCAACAAGGCTACAAGGTTGTCTTCCCCTTTTTCCACCTGCTACAGAGGTATGCCCTGTTGATGAGGCAGATTATCAAGTACTTCACCTATGAGGGGAGGTACTCCAGGGTTTATTCTTATCACATAAGGCTTATGATTCACTTCACCAGGGTTAAAATGTTGAACCTACCATACTATCTATACTGGAGCATTGAAAAAATGGCTTCAGTGGTCAAGAAGAGGAGTTATTCCCACCAAATGCAGAGCATTTTTCACCACTCTTTGGTCAAGATGATTGTTTTACACCAACTGGAGGAGCAAGGAATCCCTTGGGAAGTTTTTATCTCACATGATGTATTTGCCAATCCCCAAGCCTTCATTCAGCAAAATTTGCTTGCCACTTCACATCCACCAACCTCCACTCCTTCACCATCTCCACATGTGCCTTCTCCACAATGAAACGCACCTCCTATCTCTTCACCTAATGCAGCAAATGAAGGAGCTGACAATAGCCCTAATGAGGAGAAAACAGATGATGATGGAGAGGAAAAGGACATTGAGGTAGAAACGGAGGTAGATGAAGAAAATAATGAAGAGGACAACAGTGTTAAAGGGACAGATGATGACAGCAGAAATAATGAGAAAGAAGATGATAAGGAAAGTGAATAGGACAGTGAGGTAGAAATAGAGCCTAATGATATAGAAAATATTGATGACATGGAGGAGTAAAATGAACATGGCAGCCATGAAGAGAAATTCAATGATGAATTTGAGCAAAACAGTGATAGTGATAACACCCATACCACAATCTCAAGTGCAAAAAAGAGTGTTGATGATGAAAAATATGAAGACCAAGGAGATTTTGAAGAAAACAATGAAGATAACAGTCAGCAAGACGGTGCACAAGACAGCCAAGAGGAAGATGGTTTTGAGCATGACAGTGAGCCCGATGACAGTGAAAAAAGTGTTGAAAACACTGAAGACAATGATCCTGAGGAAACAGAGTTTGAAGATAAAGACATTGACTAAGACAGTGGCACAAAGAATACAGTCAATGATGAGCAACAAAATAGTCATGACTGTCATGACACAAATCAGCCTCTAAATGACCAAGAAATCCAAAGTGACAGATAAGAAGACCTCAGTGAAGGACAGAGCCAAAATGAGGCAAGTGAGGAGGATAGTGGTCAGTTTGAGAGCCAAGATGACAGTGAAGAAAATAGTGAGGAAAATAAGGATGATTATGAGGTTGAAGGTCAAGAAATCAGTGACCCAATGGAGCATGAAGTCACTCATGAAAGCCATGAAAAAGATGAAAAGGCTTGTTACTTCGTCAAGAATCAAGGCATCCTCATCACTCCTCTCACATGCACCTACCACGGAGGAAAAAGAGATGTTTTTGCTACCTCAAAAAGGCAAAGGGCCATCTCCCCTCCAGCTATTAAGCACAAAGACATAGGCAAGGAAAATACAGTCAAAGTTGAGCAACAGGTCAAGGCAAGGAGAAGCAAAAGGATCAAGAGGACTTCTCAAGGGCCTCAATTCATTGATTTAGAAAGTGACAATGAGGACAAGGATATGAACACAAGGTTTCTTCTCTTGGAGAAATATGCACAGCTTCAGGAATGGGAAAGATACTTTGAGATGGCACAACGTGTCATCCACTATTACAAAGAGGAGCATAAGCATTTCAAGGAGGTGAAGAGAGGCCTTGCCCTACAAAAGAAAATGACAAAGCATTATGCAACGAAGAACAATCTTGCTTGTGCCAAACTGAGGAAGGCCCTCATGGAGCTTGAAGACCTAAAAAGAACCAAAGTGCAGGATAGCCTTGGAATTTTTTATGAGGCTTCTCAACAGACCTCTTGAGGGACCTCTCCACAAATTTTGAAGCTAATTGGATAATTTTTTGTTTTTTCCAAATTTTGACCCCTCTATGCACAACACCCTAGGCGCTATGCACAAAATTGGTGCATCCTCAGCTCTCAAAGTTCACATTTTTGGATTTATCACATCACCAGAAGTCTTCTCACCAATTTTCAAATCATTTGGAGCATTTTTACCCCCTCAAAAGGTCAAAGAACATCAAAAAATTGACCTTTCTACCTCATTTTCAGACCAGGCACTGCACACAGAGCAGTGTTGGGAGATTTGATTTTTGGACGGGTAAATGGCATAAAATCAGCACAACTCAAGAATTTCTGGAAAGTAGACTCATCAGGCTTTCCAACGGGCCATCACGCAACCAAATCCAGTGTCGGGAAGGGGTCCAAAACTCAGCCACAAGAGACCCTATTTTTTGCTGAAGTGGCACTATGCACAGAAGCTGCCTAGTGTACTTTGGACCAAAAGTCAACAAAAACACACTCATTTATTGCAAATAGATATTTTTGAGTTTTTTGAGGAAAATTAAGCTAGAATTAGGTGCAAATAGTTATTTTAGCATTTATTTCTTGGGATATTATGTGCCTTGGGCCTTGCATGGTCTCTTGGCCATAAATGATATTTATGACTATATTTGACATTTTCCTACCACATTTAGGGTTTTAGTCCTCATTTTCTCCATAAATATATCATGATGCCCCTATGTATTTTGTTGGCATTTGATGAGCTTGAAGATCAATATACATGGTTTCATGAGCTTGGAGAAGAAACTGGTTTTGTGAAGTGGATGAATGGCTTGTTTGGCTTGACGATGTTGAAGCTTGTTTGCAAGATTCCATAGCTTGGTGAATGGTGATGTCTTCCTAATTTGTCTATTTTTTCCTTTGTTATCATTATGTTTCATGTTTCTTGGTTGCTATTAAACAGAAAAGTATAGGTTGAGATATGTTCTTTGAGGCACCTCAGTCCTCCTGTTTGTTATAGCTTTTATGTTTTCTCTTTTGGCCATCTTAAGGAATTCTTGACTGCTCCTTAGGTCCACCAAATATTTTTTTTTGTTTCATGTATGGTTAGTATGCTAGCTTACAAGTATGATTTATGGTATTCCCTACTTATTTGAAGCTTTGAAAACCCAATATTGAAGCCTTTCTGTGAAATATTGATTGTTAGGTTAAGTCAAAGAGGTCTCGTTCGATCCTGCCCTTTGTCCATGCTTGCAAACTTGTTTCATAGTTCCTAATAATTTTATTATATGTTGTTTAGGAGTTCCCTCTCCATAAATTGAGTTATTTGTATTGTCTTATGTGTTTTCCCAAAATCTGCAGGTGATTTTCTAAAGTTAGAAGCTCTTATGCTTTCTATGTATCACTGGAATGTTTCTCTTGGATAATTGTTTAGATTATGGTTTATTGAGCTTAATGGTTTGCCCTACCTCATGGATTGTAACTTTTAAGCTATATATGTTTAAGACCTCTTAGTCTTTCCCAAACTTTATTTTCACTAAATCTCATACATCACCTTAAGGATCCATTGACCTTGCTAAATCGGCCCTGCTACACACTCGGTTTCATCATTTAGACACCCTTGACTTCATTTCACTCCATAGCCCAATGGCTTTGACATAATCTCACTCCACCAATTCCACTTGACCATCTTAGCCAACCAAAACAATCAACAAACCCTACACTTAACAACTAGCCTAAAATCAAAACCTTAGAGCAAAAAGAACACATCCTTTGCACCCAATAGAGAGATCCCTTTGTCAGTCCAGGAAGGCTAGGTCCTCAGACTCCAAAACTTGGTTCCATGTTACCCTGTCATGTGGTTTACCAATCTGCCAAATCACAGGACCCTAACAGGGTTGAATCCTTGGATTGCCTCTGTTTTAGTTAAATTGAAAAATTTTAATGATTCAGAAAATTATGTTAGGTGAGTTGGTATTTTTACAATTAGTTCTCCCATAGTAAGAGGAAAATAAAAAAAGCTATTTATTTTTCTCTCTCAAACATAACGGGCCAGATATAAAATTGTTTGCATACTTCAGCAATGAAGTACCTATCCAATACAAACTTAGGAAGCAACATGGGCTTGTCGTAGAATCAATAGATGCAAACCAATGTGCTTTCCTCTCTCCCTTCATGTATTCGTTTTCCATAGAGAAATTCATGTGCTTCATTTTAATTTTTTTTATGTTATTTCCTAATTAGAAAATAACAAAATTCTTTATCAAATGAATCTTGTATTTGGAAAGAATGAAATTGGGACTTATGCTTCCATAATTATCGATGCCGAAATTTTACCAGTTCTATGTATGGATTTAAATTTTCCTTGTGGGATATAATATGGAAGGTATGACATGAGATTAGGGCCATGACCAAATAATTTTTCCTAAGACACTTATGAGTTTTGGAAACACTAGTGAGCTAAAAGGACAATTAAGTTGATATGAGGTATACCCAATCGAAAAGAACAACTATTTTAAAAGAATAACATAATAAAAAACAGACTTAGGGACATTTGTAGTAATTTCTTGTCCCATTTAATGGGAAAAAATACATGAAATGTCTCTAAAGGGCTCGAAAAATATTGTAATATCTAATAAAGAAATTTCATAAGGAACCTATACAGAAAGGCACGATGAAATCATGAATAATTCATTATACCAATTAGAGAGTCCAAAAAAGTATCAAGCTTTGATAACTTGAGTACATTTTTAGGTTCTAGAAGCTTAAGGAGATTTATGAATGCTTTTTTGGTCAGGGGGACTTGGTTCTTCTTTACTCCAAGCTTGACAATTCTATTTTTTGGATGAAAATGCCACACACACAAGTAAACTATTTCTCTAAAATCAAATACTTCAAGGATGCATGCAATTTTTTCTAGTCATGTGGTCCAAATTATTTTATTTCTCCTCTCATCTAGTGACATGTTGAAACACCACTATTATGCAGTCCACCAATGAAAATTTTATCTGCGTGATAAAATGAATTGAATACGTCACTGCAAAATGGCTCTCTCTTATTTCTAGTAACCATTTGTTTTGTATACTTAAGGAAATATGTCTTGATCAATAAATCCCTTTAGTGAGCCTTAGTTGTTAAATCCTCATTCTTTGGTGCAATTAACATTGAAAATGGCACCAAGAAATATTCCAATTTAATTTTCCCTTGAATTAGATTAGAAGAAAATTGTAATTCCACATCACATGACAAATTGTACAAGTTAAATAAGTTAGTTAAACTTATTTGGATCAGTTAATTCGAGTTGACAGTCTAACTGGAGTCATGTAGAGTGGCTCCTATAAAATAGGAGCCCTGGTTGAGTTTATTTTGAGTTGTAATTAATTAATTTAGTTTATCTGAGTTAAAGTCGGCTTAACTAGTTCCAATTGTTGGAGGAACTAGCGACAGGTCTAGTAGTGATTTTTATACTCTATTATCAGTCATTTAATTGATGATTCAACCATAAATAACTCATACATGTCAGAACATAGAGTTACCCAGTTGAGATTGGAGTTCAAGGGCATTGTACTATCAGTTGTATTATAATAATCCAAATTTTACATGTGGTGCATTAAATTAAAGGAAGGCCCTATATGGATTGCACAGTATTGGATAAGGATTTACCTAATTAATAAGGGCTAATCACCCAAGGAAGTGGGGATCTAGGAAGGCATAAAAATGGCTAAGTATTAGCCTAGGCTTGTCTAGGAAGTAGTGAGATAGCTAGAGATAGTGAAGAGGTTTCTCTGTTTTGAGAAAAGCATTGTAATCTTCTCATACTTTATTACTAATGAAATATACAGATAGTAGGGTTTTTAGTTTTGTATTTCCCCAGGAAATCAATGTGTAATGTGTTGATTGAGTTCTTTCTCTTGTATGCTTTGTGATTTCCTGATTTTTTATTTGTTTCCACAATTGTTAGAGTAGATTCAAGTCTATTGTTTTAGCATATTAAAATTAGAAGTTTGAATCTAAAAGGAAATTATACATTGTATCAGAGCTGAAATCACTATAGAAGAGAAGAATACAAGTTTGTACTTGCATGATGAAAAATTTAGGCAAATCTCTTCTCCAGAGCTAGCAGCAAGATCGGGATGGCGTTCTATGGTTTGAGGCTTAAGTATGCCCTTGCAGGTATCTCAAATTAAATTTCCTAGAGAGACTAGATGGAAGCAGCCTAGGAAGAAAATGGATTGAAGGAGTTCATTGATAAGGACATCATTAAACCATATTTAACTGATGCATAGGATCTAGTAGAGTGGAAGAAATGTTTTTCAAAGGTGATAAGGATTCTACTGGAAGGTGTTCAAGATCATATCATCTCAAACCTCAATGGAAAGGAAACTCAATTTGAAATGTGGAATACCTTATCCAATTTTTTTCGAAACAACAGTGACCACAGGAAGTTGGCACTGAAGGTGAAGCTTAGGAAAATCAAGATGGAGAAGGGCAACACAATACCAAATTACATGATCAAGTTCACCCAATGTAGGGATGAGCTTGGAAGTGTTGATGTTACAGTTTTTGAATATGATCCGGTGACCCTAGCACTTATAGGCCTTCCTAAAAGTTGATATAGCTATAAGGATTCACTAAATGGGAAGGAGAAGCTACCAGAGTGGGAGAATTTGTGGTCCGACCCTGTGTAAGAAGAGGTTCATCAAAACACTAGAGATGGATCCTCATCCAAGCATGATGATGAGGAGAATTATTCCTTGGCTAGAAAGGAAAAGAAAAGGAAAGGGAAGACATCACATTAAATCATATTCTGGTCAGGAAGGTAAGAAGAAGGACTTGTCAAAGATTAAATGTTTTCACTATCATGATTTGGGACACTATGTCACGAAGTGTCCGCAAAATAAAACCGGCAAGAAGCCCTTAGGAGGAGAGGCAGGTGAATCTCTTTCTTCACAATTCGAGTTGGATTTCACCCTCATCACATGCATGGTGTCATCGATTATGGCTAGTGTGTGGTACCTGGATAATGGAGCCTCATTCCATATAATTGGAAACAAATATTTCTTCAGTGACATGGAGGAGAAGGACCTCAAGATGCATGTCAAGATGGGAGATGATAGAGGCACAACACAACCAACATCAGTAATGTTACTTTTTAGAGGGACTCTAGTTCTCCTCTCACATTAAAATATGTGATGTATGTTTCGGATTTGAAGAATAATTTAGTTTCAGTTGCTATGTTGGAAGATCGTGTCTACTATTTGATTTTTAGAAAAGGAAATGCATTTATTCGTCACATATCCACGGGATAGGTTAAGAATATCAAGGTTTAGGTAAATAAACTAAACCAATTTGATGTATAACATTGTACTACCTTGAGCACAAAAACAGAGAAGGTGTAAAGTTGATAAATTGGTGACTTATGGCATAAAATATTAGGCCATCTACACCATGGATCTTTGAAGGTCATGCAACATATTTCTACAAGAATTCCCAAGGGTGCATTTGAGAAGTGTGATACATGCAAAGGGTGTACATTGGGGAAGTACACCAAAGACACCTTTCATGATAAAGACAGTCGATCGCAAGTGATTCTTGAAAGAGTTCACTCAGATGTGTATGGATTGTTCTTGACAACCTCCATGGCCAAGCACAGGTATTATGTGACTTTTGTAGATTAATTTTCATGCAAGTGTTGGATATTCTTCATGCATAATAAATACCAGGGATTCTCAAAAAATTTTGAGTTCAAATCACATGTTGAGAAAGACATAGGAAATAAGGTGAAGGCTCCTAGGAGCGACAATGGTGAAGAATATGATTCGAATGAATTCAAGAAATTTCGTGCATCAGAAGGAATTAGACAGGAGTTAATATCACCCCATAAACCACAACAAAATGGGGTTGGAGAAAGAAATAACAAAAGCATTGTGGGAGTTTCACCAGAAATGTTACATGATCAATGCTTATCGTTGCACTTGTGGAAGGAAACATGCAACACAACAGTATATGAGAATAATAGAATCCTCATCAGATTATTGGGCGAGTACACCAGAGGAATAACTTTCAAGTAAGAAACTAGGTGTGGCGCACTTTATAATATTTTTTCCATCGCTATACTGTCATGTTTCCAAGGATGCATAGAAAAATATAGAACCAACCGTTGAGTTGGGCATATTTATGGGGTACACCGACACACCTTACAACTATTAGATGTACCTACCATCTCACAGGATGACAGTGGTTCATAGAGATGTGAAATTCGATGAAGCAAATGCCATTCTAGTTTACCTTGAGAGGGAACTTCAGTTGCATGCAGATGAGGAGCTTTTAGCTCCAAAAGAATAACCTAAAGATGTGGATCAGCCACAAGCACAAGAGCATAGAGTGGAAGAACCCACTCATGCAGAGATATCTAGAGATGGAAGCAAGCACACTAGAGAGGATGACAGGTTGATGAATGATGTTATAGAGAATGTGGGAGCACCCACATTATAGCATAGGAAGAGGAGGCCACCAAATCGGTACACTTGCTACATGGATATTATGAGCGAGAGTATAGAGACTGAACCATCCTTATTCGAGGAAGCAGTGAAACAACTAGAATGGGTTGATGCCATGGTAGAGGAGTATGAATAAATTATTAGGAATAGTACATGGGAAGTTGTCTCAAGACTGGAGGAAAAGTCAGTTGTAGGAACTAGGTGGATCTACAAGGTGAAGCAAGCAGCAGATGGCAGTGTCAAGAAATACAAGGCCATATTTGTGGCCAAAGGGTTCTCTCGGGTGGAGGGTATAGATTACGAGGATACCTTTGCTCCAGTAGCAAGGTACTCTTTAATCAGATATATTCTATCACTTTTAGTGTAGTTGGGATGGAAAATACATCAGATGGATGTAAATACAGCCTTCCTTGACGGAGTGATTGAGGAAGAGGTGTAAATAGAGCAACTCGAAGGATTTGAGACCTTCAACAAAGATTCATAGGTGTCTAGACTCAAGAAATTTTTGTATGGATTGAAACAAACACCCTGTGCTTGGTACACCAGGATCGACAACTATTTCATGAAGTTGGGGTTCAGCAAAAGTGAAGCAGATGCAAACCTTTACCAAATTGTGGTTTAAGGTAAATTATTGATTATAGTACTATATTTCAATGATTTAATTCTAATAGGTGATGAGAATCTGATAAAATATTTCAAAGAATATTTGGAAAGATAATTCAAGGATAAAGACATGGGGCTCTTGCATTATTTCCTTGGTTTGGAAATTTGGCAAAGAGATGTGCAATTGTTTGTCTCTCAAGGCAAGTATGTCAATGTGATACTGAAGAAGTTTCACATGGAGAGTAGCAAACCCATGGAAACTCCTCTAGCAGGGAATTGGAGGAAGGAATATTTTATTTCAAGCGTATTGGTAGAAGCTACCATTTACATATGGCTTGTGGGTTCACTTATGTACTTGGTGAACACAACGACCGGACATGTGTTATGCGGTTAACCATCTTAGTCAAGCAATGGTTAAGCAACCCAAAATCTATTGGAAGGAAACCAAACATGTGTTGAGATGCCTCAGAGGCACCACTCAGTTTGGTCTTTAGTAAAGGCCGACAGAGGGAGTGAAGCTTCAACGCTTCATAGATGTAGAGTGGGCAGGGATTCCATCAAACAGAAAGAGCACATTAGGATGAATCTCCAGTATTGGGTTAGCAACAGTTTCTTGGTACAGTAGGAAGCAGCTATTAGTTGCACTTAGTTCAGAAGAAGTAGATTACATGGCTGCTAGTCAAGCAGCTTGTGAGGCTATCTGGATGAGGAAGATCCTAGTTAGGTTTTTTGTTCAACAAATGGATCCTATAGTTATTTATTGTGACAACGAGAGTTTCATAAAACTCTCAGTTAATCCATTTTTTCATGATAGTTCCAAGCATCTCAACATCTAGTACCACAATCTCAGATATTATGTGTAGAAGCAGATCATGATGCTAAAGTACATTCCTACAGAGGAACAAGATGTGGAAATATTGACAAATGCACTGTCAAGAGGAAAATTCGAGTTCCATTGAAGCAGGATGAGGGTATCTGATAATCCCTTTCTTGTTGGGAGGGAATGTTGAAGATGGCACCAAGAAAGATTCTAATTTAATTTTCCCTTGAATTAAATTTGAAGAAAATTGTAATTACACATCACATGACAACTTGTACGAGTTAACTAAGTTAGTTTTACTTATTTGGTAGAGTTAATTCGAGTTCAAGGTCTAGCTTGAGCCATGTAAAGTGGCTCCTACAAAATAGGAGCCTTGGTTGAGTTTATTTTGAGTTGTAATTAATTAATTCAGTTTATTTGAGTTAAATCCAGTTTAATTAGTTTCAACTATTGGAGGAACTAGTGAGAGGTCATGTAGTGGTTTGTCTACTCTATGATCAATCAGTTAACTGATTATTCAGCCATAAATAATTCATGCATGACAAAACTGAGAGTTACTAGTCGAGATTAGAGTTCAAGGGCAGTGTACTACCAGTTGTATAATCATCCAAATTGTACAGGTGGTGCATGCAGTCACAGGAATGCCCTAGATGGATTGTGCGGTATTGGATGGGGATTTCCCTAATTAATAGAGGCTAATTACCCAAGGAAATAGGGATTTGGGCAGGTAGAAAATTGGCTAATTATTGGCCTAGCCTTCTCTAGGAAAAAGTGAGACATATAGAGATAGTGTAGAGCATGTTTCTTTGGTTTGAGAAAAGCATTGTAATATTATCATACTTTCTGACTAATGCAATATACAGATAGCGGGGTTTTTAATTGTGGCTTTCCCTAGGAAATCAATGTGTAATGTGATGATTGAATTATTCCTCTTGTATTATTTTTTATTTCGCAATTGTTTATTGGTTCCACAATTGGTAGAGTAGATTCAATTGTATTGTTCTAGCATATTACAATTACCAGTTTGAATCTACAAGGAATTTCTATGATTACTAATAGATCAACTTTTCTTATGACATTCTGTTGGTCAAGGAAAAATAATAATTTTAAGTTACTAAACCACAATCATGCTTTACAATGGGTGTTGGGGAGAAAATCCAAAAGTATGATTTTCATTGAATCACTTTTAACCTAGATATAATTTTCCTTATTGATTCTTTAAATAAGCTCAAAAAGAGAAAAAGAGAAGTGGGAGAGTAAAGGTGGAAGAGTGATTTTCTAACATATGATATACACAAATAATTTTAAATAATGACATGGAGATCAAATGAATTGATTGTGTGAAGTCTCATGTTGCACGGAAAATGAGTATGTGAGGAACTGAGTGTGTAGAGAGAGATATGTGTGTAGTTACTCCACACATTGGAAAATTGGCTAAGTGTTGTATATAAAGGAAAGAATGCATTGGAACTTGAGATATTTCAATGGAATTTCTTTATGCATAGAACTATAAAAAATTTTGGGTAAACACTTATCCCTAGCTTCAACAACATTAATAGGTCATTAGTTTCTTTACTTAGCACTTCATGTTTTTGTCGAGGAAGGGATGAAGTTTCATTAAGCAAAGAAGTGAATGACGAGATTCATTGATTAATTTCAAATGATTTTGGATATCCTCCTCTTTAGGTTGATTATATGGGAATGCTTCTTCACTATGTAATGAATTATACTTTTGACACTAAGGAAATCTTTCTCGATTAATCATGTCACTATTAGGATTCCTTTTAGGGTCCCTATCTATTGAAGAAAAAATAATAATAAAATGGGGTGGTTAACTCAGTATTATACCATTTTTAACTATATTTAAAGTCATTAAGTTATTTCTAATCAACCATCCTCAAACATATAGAAACACCATATATCAAATGTGCACATATAGATAAAGAGACACAAATTTTTTTGTGGAAACCTATGTGGGAAAAAAGAACGAAACAATTCTTCTTTATAGATGAATCTGGGAAAAAGCCTATGTTTACATTAATTTACTAACACCAACCAGAAGTAGATATTTATCCCTTGATTTACATGCACCAATATTAAGGAGACACCAATCTCTTGATTTATAGGCACCAACCTTAATACAACACCAATATACTTATTTTTTATATTTTGAATTTGAATCTTTATTGATTCAATCAGCTTATTCTTCAACTACACTTAATATGCTTCAGGACTATACATTTCACTTCTAATATAATATCTTTGCAACTCTTAGCTTTTACTCAATTTATCATTCAATTGCAACACAACCTACATTCTGATACGTTTTAGTCTTTGTCTCTGCACAATCTATATTGTCACCACATTCTAATTTTTAGCTCAATATATTCAAGATTTATATGTTCAAATTGGGACACTAGTTTCTATCAACTATCCCTGAGTGTTCACCCACACACACCTATACAAAGTCTCGGCACCATTTCAATTGTTTTTCCCTTCATTTAAAAGTTATGGCCTCTTTCATAATTCCTACATTTACCATGGATATTGTTCCATGGTGTTGACGCATGGAATTGTGGATAGATCAAGTCACACTAATCTTCTCTCCACTGAGCACATGCCAATTTCTTCACACACAGTTTGTGCAAGCTTATGAGGCACCAAAATTCTATTTTTTTCTCTTTACTCCTTGTTTTTAATTAATATTCCATTCATTTTTATAATGGTTCCAATCTTGTTTCATGTTACTTTATAGCTCCTTTTTTTCCAACCTTGTAACACTCACGCCCTTCACATATGCCACATTTTTTGATGTTTGTGACCACATGCCTATCATACCAATATATTTGAACAATGAGAACCATTTTTCCCTTTTCATATTTCTCTTTACAACTCCTAGTGTGGTGATGATTGGAGGGTTCTCAACCCTCATAATCTACCCCTTAATGCCTTTTGATCAAGGGTTGTGATAGAGAACCTACAAAATAATTGTACTTAATACTGAAGTTGTGCCTAGGGCTCACATACTTTGGGTACTAGACCTTGCACCTTGTAACTTAGCGTCGTGACCTAGTGCCTACATACCAAGAACACCTCTTACGAGAGGCTCACACTTGTTGTATATCTCAATACCCTGATACTCTAGTATCTATTAACTATTGGATTTGTCAAACATTCATGTTATGGATGGTGATTTCCCCATCACACTGGGACATCACATACTAGATAGTTATACCATGATGGTCATCCCAGTGCCCTGACACTCTGGTACTTTGGTATATTTCCCTCAAGGGTTGAGTCCTTGGATCTATGATTTTGGCATGTAACCATGATTTTTTACTTTTTCGGCCAAACCTAAATACACAAGAAAAATGTTTCCAAAAACGATCTTGGCACAAGTTTCGATACCTATATGTCTACCACATCAAACCACCATGGACCATTCACTTTCCACTATGTGGTCCTATTTCCATGACATACCAGATATTTTCCTAACATATTTGCTATATACCACTCGATGCTCAGTGCTCTGGTACCTCGGTGCGAAACCCACCATTGCTACACCATGTGTGAAATCACCTGCCACTTCACCCATCATGTCATCTATTGTAACCAATCAATGTTGGCCACATGTTTGAGTGTTAACATGTGCCTACCATGTGTCACCTGCTAATCATCTAGTTATCTATCCAAATTAACCAAAAATAAGTGCCCTCTTCACAATAGTCCACATCACTTAGACTTCCACCTGGTGCCACCTATTACGCCACATCCTCTTTACCATGTCACACCAGATACTGACCTCTCCCTCTTTTATGTTTATACTATATAACTAGTTCTCAATGTTCTTAAGCTTTATGAATCCCCATCTAGTATGCTTTAAATTAATATAAAAATGGTTTAAAACACAATTTAATCATGGATTAGCTTCATCAGGTGTACACCTTTACATTAAACACTATGCATGTGTGAACATGATATATATCTGGACCATTGGATTGAAGGTTTATCAGGCATCAATCTATTAGATGCATAATCACACCATAACCTACGTGCACATGTGAGTCTGATACAGATTTGGGTCCTTGATTAACAACAAGATCAATTTTCATGAAAATGCCAAATTTTGTTCCATGCTTGTGTAGACATACTAAATTGTGTTACATGTCTGTGCGGGCATGTCATGTAAACACCAAGTTTTATTCCAGCATCTTGCTTGGCCCTCACATGTACGATCATCAGAATCTCCTTTGACATAAATTATTTCTAACACCCCTCATGGATCTCTATTTCTTGATCATTAGAACCTCCTTTAACATCAACGACAGTACTACAGTTGACATCAAGGACAACATATGTGCAACAATATCCCCATTTTTCATTGATGGCAACATCACCCAGACATAATATATTCATGAAAGTACTTTTTTTGAGAACTCCCCTTGGATAACTCTTTTCTCTCCCTTAAATATTTGTATCAACCATGATTCCCATTATATATATATATATATATATATATATATATATATATATATATATAGATATTCCCCTTTGACATCAATGGTAATGGATAGAATCTGGTTGCAACTAACCATTTCTTCTTTTTGTAATTTCTCCCCCTAGGCATATGCTTCTTTTATCTATAACTGAATTCTTGTTAACATCAATTGGTTGTTCCCTTTATGTGCATGGTTTCTCTAATTACTCCATGAGACTCCCCTTGTGTTGATATCAATTATTTTACTTCTCTTGACAACAAAACTTTCCCTAGAAGAAAGAGCTTTGTCTTTGTATCTTCCCATAAATCGAAAACCCCCCTATGATCTGTTGTATATGAACATTTTTTTCTTCCACCATGCATCTTGTAGGAAAAGCGCAATGAATTGGCCCTATAGTTGTGCACTACTCCTTTTACTGAGAAAGTGAAAGATAGATCACGTCCAACCTCTCTCTAATATATTCAAAAGATTCTCTAGGAAGAGGCTTGGTAAAGATATATACAACTTTCTCCTTATAAGAAAAATATTTCAATTTAACAATATGATCCGTTACATGTTCTTAGGGAAAGTGATATTTGATAGGAATGTGATTTATTTTGGAGTTGATAACAAAGTTTCTAAATATATTAATTGCGCTATTGTTGTCACATAAAATAGGCATTGTATTAGCACAATATACTTGAATATCCTTGATATTTTGCATCATCAAAATAATTTGGGTACAATATTATGCTACTACACTACTCTGATTCAGCAATATATCATGAATAGAAGTATATTTCTTGATGAGCTAGGAAACAAAACAACTTCCTAGGAAGAATGCTCCACCACTTGTACTTTTATTATCATGGACACTACCTTCCCAATCAGCATTCGTATATGCTTTTAGTGTGAAATATGTATCTTTAGTGTACAATAAGCCAAAATCCAATGTTCCTTTCCAGTATTTTGAAAATACTCTTGACTACCTACATATGAGTTTCCTTTGGGCTTGATTGGAATCTTCCTTACATTCCTACTACTTGCATGATGTCTAGTCTTGAAGCTATGAGATAAAGTAGGCTACCAATCATAGAATGATAAATTACAAAATTTACCTCTGGAGATTCATCATTCCTACTGACTTTAACCTGTTATCATGGGTGTACTAATAGTTTTACACTCCTCAATGCCAAATTTATTCAAAATTTCTTTGAGATATTTATCTTGAGAAATAAATATACCTTTATTTTTTGAACCTACAATCCAAGGAAGGAATATATCTCCCAAATCATTTACATTTCAAATTCTTTTTGCATATCAATTGAAAATTGTTGACTTATCTTATTAACATTACTCCCAAATATGATGTCATACACATACACCACAATAAGCAAAAAGTTATCATGATAATATTTAACGTAGAGGTTACTATCAATTGTACCCCTTTCAAAACCTCATTGTTATAGGTATTTGTCAAGTTTGTAATAACATGCTCTAGGAGCTTGTTTCAATCCGTAAAGATCCTTCTTCAACTTGAAAACATAATTTGTTTTATCAATCAATTGGTAACTTTAGCTTGTTCAACATATACTTCTTCTTTTAGTTCTCCATTTAGAAATGTTGGTTTAAAATCCATTTGATATACCTTTAAAAATTTATGTCTTTCAATAAAAAAGAACATTATGATTGCCTCAAATCTAGCAAATAGATCAAAATTCTCTTGAAATTCCACACCTTCCACTTGAGCATATCCTTTGCATACTAATACTAGTTTTTTTTTTATAACTTGACCATCATCATTTAGTTTATTCTTGAAAACCCACTTGGTTCCAATCACATTCTTATCCTCTGTTCTTCTAACCAACTCCCAAGTTTTATTCTTGTCAATTTTTTCCAATTCTTCATCCATGGCAACCCAATACTAGTCTTGACTAGCTTGATTAAAGTTATTGGGTTCTAATGTGGACAATAAAGTAAAACTGGCATGTCTAGCGAAGCATATAAATTTTCTTCTGGTATAAACATCTACCTTTATTTTACTTTCAAGATGATATTTTTTAACATACCTTGAAGGATTTTTAGGATCTAATTGATCCACTTTGTTTTCTTCTTCAACATGCTCCTCATGCTCTCCTTTTTAATTTCCTTATTCATCTTGAGGTTGATAGATGATTGAATCATCTTGGGAATCTTGTATTTCTTTATGTATTGATGTCTCACCAATCTTTACATTGATGCATTCAAAAATCTTACATAGTATTTTATTGTAGCATTTGTAGCATTCACTTCTAAAAGAATAGCCAAGTGATATTCCTTCATCCTCTCTTGAGTCAAACTTTCCTAGGTTGTCTTCATTTCTCTTAATATAGCATTTTCTCCTAAAGATATTGAAATTTTTTATTAAGGTTGGTTCACCATACCATAACTCATAAGCGAACTTATATCTTTTTTCCCTTAGATGATACTTATTTAGAATGTTGACTCTTGTTTGGACAACTTCTCCCCAAAACATATGTGCCACTTTTGATTTAACAAGAATTACCTTTGACATTTCTTGGATTGTTATGTTCATTCTTCTAACAAAATTGTTTTATTGTGGAGTTTTTGCAACTGAGAACTTCCTCCTAATTGCATGTTTCTCCAATAAATTATTGAATTCATCTTAGGTAAACTCTCCCCCTCATTCTAATCTCAAGCATTTCATCTTAATATCCAACTCATTTTCTACTTGGGCCTTGAATATTTAAATTTCTCAATTGTTTTATATATTTCCTTAAGAAGACCAACCTAAGTCATTCTAGTGAAATCATCATGAAATACCCCTCAAATCAAGGAGAATTATTTATGGTGGGACCAAATATATATGTATGAATGAGTTCCAATGGCCTTGATGTAAAATTTTCCATTAATTTGAATTGCACCCACTTGTTCTTTCTGAATTGGCATTATTTACAAATGTTATTATGTCGCTTTGGGATTTTGGGCATATTTATCTTTACTATCCCCCTGTTCAACCCCTTATTATTGTAATGATTATTGTGACCTCCACAATCGCGTGGAGGGAGCCACAACTAGCTAAACTTTTTACTAAACATCTATTAATTATTATTTAAACTTAATTAAAAACAATTGAAGGTTGGAAATCCTTACAGACCCTTGGCCTGAGGGAAGCTTGTTTGCTCACCGGTTTTTCTTGAAGACACTTTATTTCCCACCTATTTTAAAAATCCATGTGTTACAAAAATTTTTGGTCATCTAACTTGTTACTATTAGATGGACCAAAGTACATCATGTAAGACCAATTTTACCATAAGTAAAATTTCTTTCACTATGAAAAATAACTTAGTAATCCTTAATTTATTAAGTTGTTTTTGGTCTAAACAGGAAACCCCGTGAGGAAATATTGAATAAATCCATATTTGTTTGATTTTCCTCAAAGGATAATTAGCTAAACAACAGTTTAATTAATATTCCTGGTCATATTTAACCCAAAACAGGAAACTTAATTAGATAAAACATTATTTATCTTAATATTTTCTAGGAATAATTATTTAAAACATTATTTAAATAATATTCCTCGTTAAATTTGACTAAATAATTTATAAACAATTTAATAAATCACTATTTATTTAATTATTACTCAACCACATTCTTAAAATAATAAATAAATCATTTATTTATTTATTATTTGCAAATAAAGGGTTTTGACCAAATTCAAATTATTTTTCCCTCCAACAAATATAATAAAATATTCCGTAAAAGCTGGATCTAAATTTGGTTAATAATATTTTAATTATGCACCAATATCTAGACTAACTCAATATTTTGCTATAAATAGAAGGGTTTTTTCATTCACTCACTACCTTTTGTTGCCTAAAGATCACTCTAGATCTATACTTTTGGTCTGACTTTGATCCTCCATCATTGTCATATTTTTTCTATATTTTCGCTTGTGAGATCCCTTTGAGTTCCATTTTTTCCTGGGTTTTCTACACCATCAAGAGAGAGAGATCTTAGATCTGAAGCGCTGAGGACATACAAGAACCCATCCCATTGAGAGGGACTGGTAACATCTTTCTATGTTCCCTTCCCAAGTGTCATAGATACAAAATTCTTTAAAATATTATTGTCTTGTCTATTGGATGCATGGAGCAACTCTTGCTTTTATTTGTTGTTTAATGTCTTTAACTGCATAGATCTAGATTTTGTAGCATTTTTCTTGGTCAAATAAATATAGATATAAATAATTTGACAACCATATTTGATGTTAGGGCATTTTTTTATGCACAGCTAAGTGAGCTTTTTTCGTACGCTTGCGATTAGAACTCACACTAACAACTGGCAACTCCACTGGTGATTATGATTACGACTGTTGTCGTTTTTCAGATCCCTTCATGACTAGTTGCTTCAAACCCTAGGGTTTTTATTCATATTCTTGTTTTTCTTTTCTTGATGTTGTTAATAACCTTTAAAACCCTAAAACTGTAAAAATTCTAACTTCTGTGTGTTTCCGAACCTATTGTGAAAGTGATAGGTATCAGTCACAGCTGAGACGACACTTTTTTCTAAAGCCTGCTCCCGAGAGTATCAGAAGTGCAAGTCACACTTTCTAGGCCAAAACCTGCGACCTCAACCTTCAGGGTGCAGAAAAATGCCTAAAACCTATGACCTCTGCTGAAAACACATCAGAAACTGTGACCTATACTTTTTGCGGAAATTTTTCTGTGATTTTTCTGGGTTTGTCTGGGCCACTGTTCAGGGTTTTCTGACCTCAGTCTCCACCCGTATTGGACCTATACTTGCTCTTTTTTACTCGTCAAAGTAGGAACCTAGCCCCCTAGGGCTTCAATAAGCTTCCACCTTTCTAGGAGGGGTTTAGCTTAAGCGGGTCATCTGAGATTTCAGTGTGTTCAACCATTTTTTCAAATCTGATCATGTACCTTCAAATCCATTTTAGATTGGTTATTCATCCATCCAAAACACGTCTTTTAAATTTGTTTGGTCCTCCTTTAGGGTCCCCTCTTTTTCCCTTCAGGTTGTATCCTTTCACCACCTCATTTGCAGCACTTTTCCCTCTGGTTTTTTGTTGTTTTCTGCACCTATTTCTAGCAGATATGACCTTTAGATCATTTTCCCTTTCAACCTTAGATCCAATGGCTATTTTTTGTGTTTTGACTAGATTTTTTCCCACCCATATACTAGTTGTTAAGAAGCCCGCCTCCTTGGGTTTATATTGATGCATATTTAGCTGTTTATTTTCTATTATATTTAGTTTACTTTACCGTTATTTTCATATTTATTTACAGTTATACAACACACTATTTGTTTTTTCTCTACACACGTCTGGGTTTAAAAGTTAAAATTAACACACACACCCTAAGTGAAGAGCACCTGGTTTACACCGCCAGGCGAAGACTATAATATTGTAATCATTTGATCCTGCACCTCCTTGCCCTTGTTGATCTCTCTTCCTTTTGTAATCTGTGTTTTTTCTTCGATCATTGCACCCCCAAGGATTTTATCCTAGAGACTTCTTGGCCTTCATCCTTAGTTTCTGTTAGGAAGACTTACTCCTCTGCGTAGGATTCGAGTTAGTCCTCCACCGAGTCCCCATTTCGACTCCTCTTCTGGTTCATTGGGTTCCCCTTCTAGTTCTATCCCCAGTTCTCCCCCTATAACCTTCACCATGTATAGTTTAAGACCTAAAGTTGGTGATAGCTCCAGCCCTAATGCTGGGAATACTACTAGTGGGACCATAACAGGAACTATCCCAACTGCTCCATTGCTCCCTTATATGGCAGGTCTCAGTCTTCCCAATTTTAACCAGTTGATCAATGACCCCATACACCATGATCCTGGTTGGCCTACTATTCCAACCAAGCTCCCTTCCAACATGCCCAAGTTTGAAGGTCTTGCTAGAGAAGATCCTACTGTTTGAGAGGTAAATCCCCTCTGCGGACAGAGGCGATCCCTACTAGCCTAGATCGAGTCTAGCAAAAATCGTATCACGCTAAGGCGCAAGTTCCTAATTGCAATAGACCAAATTGTGAAGAATACCTACCTTAAGTCCAACGTTGTTGTTCATAGGGAAGATAGCGCTCCCATTTCCTTGCTCCGACAGATCACAATTCTCCCACTTGTCGCGATCGAACACCTGCACACACAAGAAACACAACGAACACACAAGAATAAACCCAATATATGCAATTACGTATCAGTCAGATAAGATAAAACTTATAATCACAATGGAAAATACGAGTGGAACCATAACCAAAGTTGCTTATCATTAATTGATACAAAGAAAGATACAACCTGGCTCTGATGGTGAATCTTCCTTCGGCGGGTCAACAGCGGAATACATCTTGGTAAAGCTCGTCGAGAATGGGACAAGCCTCTCTCTTTGGTTGTCTTGACAATAATCTCCTTGCTAATGATTTGGCTCTATGAGGACTATCAAGGCTCTTGCAGCATTCCTTAGGCTATCAAGGCTCTTGGAGACTCAACCATTCAGCCCCTTCATCAATGGAAGATGGCTATATTTATAGAGGAGAGAAGGAGGTTGGGATCCCTACAATAGTGGAAGGGAGGCATTATCCCTTGGGAGGTTCCCCATAAGGTGGAAACAAGAGGCCAAAGGAGGAAGGTCGTGGTTATTCAGTCGAAACCACTCCTCATGACTCATCCACGAAGTTGTTGTAATCGAAACTTCGCCTCCTTTTTTAAAAAACTTTCCATAATCAGATTAGCGTGGGTGCTTAACGGGGACAGAGCACCAACTGGTGTGGGCTCAATGTTAATTTTCCTCATTGGTGCGAGGACATAACAGGCTACCAGCGCTAAGGCAAAAACAGGTGTTTTTAGGGGTCTTCTCAAGAAATGATCAACAGAAGGAATGTTTTCCTCATGGAAAGGGATGCAATGATGGTATTTGCAAGGCATGACACTGCTTATTGGTCACAGAAATGACCCTCCAATGGGCGAGATGGGGATTTCAGGGACGGTGACAAATTACTGTGTAACAGATGCCCCCTTTACGAGAACGTGTCCAACTGAAAACACTGCCGTTGGAAAACATGCGTAGACAAGTAAAACTGATATCTCAAATACATGATATATATGTGGTATGGGCGCAGCCATCCATAACAGAGTATACAATAATCCATATCCAAGGCATGGATGCAACCATCCAATGAGGATCAATAAATAGACTCAGGCATGGTCGCAGTCATCCAATGAATGAATCATGTAACTAATCATAATAATCCACATAATCGCTGCCTAGATTCTAACAGAAAAATTCTAGGGTCTTGCACTCCATCTCGACCCAAAAAAAGTACAAGTTCAAGCATGTGAATATGTGAGCTGAAGTCAAACATGCAAGAACATCGTCTGATTACCAGCCAATGATGAAAGTTGTTAACAGACGCAAGAGATACCACCAATAGTGACAATGGACCTCAAGGTACTATAGGTACAATCTACGGCATGTGAATCAGTGAGTTGGCGTCAAACACCCGTAGAATCACTCGATCGGAGGCCAATGATGAAAACCTCACGTAAAATGCGAAGAACTTGCCATTAAGGCATGCAGGCTCCAAGGTACTAGAAGGGAGTCTCTAGATCAGCTTCCCAGATAATGAGCTGAAGTCGACAGGAAGTGACCTTGATCGAAGGTGGGCCATAGTGTTTCCCACATCATCGACGTGAGACAGAGGAAAATAATGTTTATGAATCAGGATCAGATGAGAATCTGAGGAAGGTTGAAACTTTGCAGAGGTCAACTTCTCTTGAACATATCGGCAGCACGACAGTGGATTTGGCAGTATTTGACATCAAAAGATCAGGGGTCATGATGACGAGGCAAAGAGCAGATGAGAGGTCAAAAGGGATAACCCAAACCCATGGAGGCAAACAAATAATGAGGTGAGATGTCCCCAACCCGACACGAATGCAGAAAAGTGCCATGTTCAAGAGCGACATACTGCCGACACGACGATGATACTATTTCCATTTTCCCCCACCATTTATGGCGAGTACCTCTTTATTTTTACACAAGCTTGAAGAGGATACCATATGCTTGTCATGTAAGTTTTTCCTTCGGACGAATCCATCCTAGTACATTTAATGAGCCCTAGGAAGGAGAAACTCAAATATCGTCATTACGACTAGATCTGATGTCATCAGGGTTTAACGAGTCTGAAAAAGGAAAAACTCGGCGTCTTTTCATGTTTAGAGAGTCTGAAAAGTCAGCAGAAAAGTAAAATTCGAAAGTCCCTTTTTGTAGATAGTCCCTCAAATCCGAAAAGGTAGAAAAATGTGTCTAAGAAAACCTCCTAGTCGCGATAGGCTAGGGTATTCCTTTTTCGTAAATAATCTATCCCAGCCCCAAAAAGGGATAAACGTATATTGGGAAGATGTCGTTTCGCAGCCACTTTTAACGAGTTCAAATCGACAAGCATCTCAGCAATATTTTCAGTTTTCAAGAGTTAGAATAGAGCTAAAATATGACTCCTCCTAGAGGAACTAGTGGTATAAAGGGTAGCAATTGGTTCCAGTGATGGTGGAACTGACCAGAACAAGTAAAGTTTAAGAGGCTGGCTAACAATACCACTCATCGCAGTGGTTCCTCGGGAATGGGTAAAACAACCAAGTGAAGGCATATGATCGGCCAAGCAGATAGTGACGATGGAGTGAGAAAACCAAGGTTCATCTGGCAAAAATAGGTTGATAAAATGCAATCACAAGAGGTAAAATGGGAATGGTTTCATTTTTACACAAGCTTGAAATCAGAAAACTCTGCTTGAAGTTGGTTTCATTTTTACACAAGCTTGAACCAAAGATAAACTATGCTTGAAACCAGTTTCATTTTTACACAAGCTTGAAATGGAAAAAAACTATTCTTGAAAAAGTAAGCATGCCCCGAGCATGGTGACTCAATCCGAGGTACATGCCCCCCAAGCTTCAATCCATATGAAAGGTAGATGGAGTGAAGGTTCAAGTTACGAGATCAAGAGAAAGACTCGACTGGGATTTTACGACATCTTATCAAAGACTCGAATTGAACAGGGAAGTGTTTCATTGTGTTAACGAGGTTGAAACATTATAAAAACTATCCTCAGAAGAGCTTGTTTCACTTTTTAAGGAGCTTGGCACAAGAAAACAAACTCTGCTCCGACAGACCTTGTTTCATTTTTTAAGGAGCTTGACACAAGAAAAAGAACTGTGCTCCGGGAACCTGGTTTCATTTTTTAAAGAGCTTGACAAAGGAAAGGAACCATGCTTCAACAAGCTTGTTTCATTTTTTAAGGAGCTTGACACAAGAAAACAAATTCTACTCCCTAAGCTTAAATCCATATGAAAGGCAGATGGAGTGAAGGTTCAAGTTATGAGATCAAGAGAAAGACTCGATTGGGATTTTACGAGATCTAATCAAAGACTCGAATTGAATGGGAATGTGTTTCATTGTTTTAATGAGGTTGACACATTAAAAGAACTATCCTCAAGAGAGCTTGTTTCATTTTTTAAGGAGCTTGACACAAGAAAAAGAATTGTGCTCTGGGAACCTTGTTTAATTTTTTAAGGAGCTTGACACAAGAAAATGAACTCTGCTCCAACGACCTTGTCATAATGAACAAGAATTCATCACTTCCAAGAGTTCCATTCCTGGTGGAAGGAAAACATCCTGGAAGTCCGGACCTAATGCCCCCAACACCTGATGCACAACGGCACTATCACTGAGTACAAGCACGGGGTAGGTAGCCACATAGTTGACCTGCGGTGGGGCAGATACAACAGGTGGATAAAAACGAGGAAGGGATGATGGCAGGCCAGCTACCACATCAGGACCAAAGAATGAAAGCTGATCAATGGTCACAATCCGTCCTTCATGTGGAAAACAGACCACACGAAAAAGGGAGGAGACAAGTGCTCCCATGGCATAGGTGTAATCGTGCCCCAAAAGTAGATTGAAATCCAAGGGGCCTGGAACAACCATCACGTCCATATGGACGGTTTTACCTCCCAAAGTAATAGGTAACCTTGGAAGGATCCCTAACGGTTGACTAGTTCTTCTATTAAATGCCAACAGATTCTGTGTAACATGCACAAGCGGCGGTGAACCGAAAGCTTGCCAAGTAGTTGAGGATAGAACACTAATAGACACACCTTCATCTATAACAGTGCTAGGTACGACCAGACCAGAGGTTTGCACCGTTATCTCAAAAGGCACATAAGACGGAATGCGATATCCTGCAAATTGACTCCAATCAAAGGAAGCGACCAAACTACTCAAAGGGGCTACCATCAAACTGAGATGGTCTTCCCCTGGTGTTACAGAAGAAGAAGGAGCATCCTCCACGACCTCCATCTTGAAGGCTGGGGGAGTATCCTCTAGGACCTCCATCACAGGAGGCGGAGGAGTAGCTTCTTGAGATACGGGGACAGGAGAATCTTTCTCCAAATCCGAGGAATCTAAAGAAACAAGAAGAACCTGAGGGATGTGAGATCCACTCTCAACGGAAAATACCTGGTGCACCACTGATGGGGCTATCTCAACTGATCCCATGACTAATGGTTGGTCAGGAACGGATTCTTAAATTTGAATTTCCAGGGGAGCGGGATCGACCAAGGATGAATCTTGACCAATCGTAGGATCGGCTGGTGGAGGACTTAAAAAAATTTGTTTGTAATCAGCTGGAAGGCACGATGTAGAAACAGCTGATTTTTCCAAAACTCGCTTGGCTTCATCCATATATCGACAAAGGTGAATGGCATGGTGCCCTTCACACAACTTACAGGGATTGGCAAGCTTACCCTGCATCTTAGGATCTTTACCAGCACTAGCTGAAGACATGCCCCCAACCTGACTCCCGGAAGCCAAAGGCAATGGCGGACGACCGTTGGACCATACTTTGAGCACCTTGGGAATGTCAGGGCAGTCTCGAAGAAGATGGTCTCTTGTGCACAACATGCAGGGGAACTTGAATTTCCGTGGAGGGTTGGAAGGTTTGTCAAAAGGAGGTGCTTCGGAAGCACTAGCTGCAGATTTATCCTCTCTCTTATCGGACTTCTTCTTCTTTGTCTTCCTCTTCTTCTTCTTAGCCACCTAGTTACTTGAATCCGGACTTTCACCAGGTGAAGCAGAAGAGGAGGACACAGAAATAGGCAAAGAAGGGGAGAGGTCTTCCTTGGAATCAGCATGATGTTGCTTAGGTGGAGGAAATGATTGAACAGTAGCCGAGACATTCGGGACCACAAAGGTTGAAAACAACCAAATAGGCAACCCAACAGTTAACCCAGGAAGGGACAACATTGCCATGTAAGGAGCACCAACATTTCCAAAAGGAGGAAAAGGGATAGGATTCCCATCGGAGGGGATTCCTTGGTTGGTGAACTCTGGAAAAGTTTCCATCATAAATGATCCAAAACAACACCCTAAGGAAACTAACTTTAACCAGGAATATTTCGTGGGCAGTTAATTTTTCTAAAACATTGAAACAAAACTCTGTTGTTTCATCTTTAAGAGTTGAGAAATAGGAAAAAGGTGACTCTATCTCTTTCAGATTGGAAACAAGCGTGAAAGGACAAGCGCTTGATGATATTTTCAAATTTAGGGAGTCAGTAAAGATCAAACTGACTGCTCAGGAATTCTAGGCAAGAGGGTGTACTAGATATCCGTGAACTGCAATATATACCTTGGTTCAAAATGAAGGAGAAATCAACCAAGGACTTGACATACATGCAGGAAATATCCCTAAATGTTGTGTCCGGTGTATCATGGGTATAGGGTGGCAGACTCTGCTTCTTATGGATAAAGGGTAGAAACCTAGTGGGGTCTCCCTTTATATACGCGATGGTACGGGGAGCACAAGTCCGTACTAGTGCTATCTAAAGCCAAGAGCCGAATGACAGCTACTAGGTTTAATGACACCAGAACACGTCTCTAGCCTAGACCTCTAAATATTTCATTAATGTTTCAATGCTGCCTTAGTGTAAATTGAATAAATTTTAATGTTAATCTTCAATTATGTTTTAATTTTCAGGCCCTAGCGAGTGTAATGTCTCAAAATCTCCTAAATGCACACTACATGCCACAGTATATCATTTCATTCGATGAAAGCTAATTACGAGAGAGTTAAGAGCTTTTCACACAATAACAAAATGACCAGACAACAACCAGTGATGTCTCTAATGTAGCTAATGGAAACTAAAAAGATTTTCTTTCAGAGTTATAAATCACTAATAACACAGAAAAGATTCAATTTGCATTAACTAATCAAGAGCAAAAGAGATTTTTTGTATTTTCAATGTTTGAGAGCAGAGTGCACTAAACAAACGAAAACTAATGAAATGAACAATTTGAGAAGCGATAGCAAAGGAGTAAAAGGAAGAAAATTTCACTCAATGCAAACACACAATCAGAACTAAAATTGACAAAACAATCCCTCAAACGTAAGAGAATCCCAAAGACTCAAATGAACCATGTAATGTAGGCC
Source organism: Pinus albicaulis (assembly GCA_034641835.2). Classification (NCBI taxonomy): domain Eukaryota; kingdom Viridiplantae; phylum Streptophyta; class Pinopsida; order Pinales; family Pinaceae; genus Pinus; species Pinus albicaulis. The sequence continues at coordinate 712,644,780 of CM076582.1, forward strand.
CAAAACTAGACAAGGCAGAATTCGAATGAGGAAGAAACAAATCAGTCAAACAACACAACAAAATGATAGACAACCACCAAATGAATGTAGAGAAGAAATCACAAAGTTGACTAAACACATAGAAACCAAAAACTCCGAGGGGAGGCTCGACACACTATAGCACCTAGATGCCCTATGGCTAGAATGTGAAATCGATAGAAGAGGGCAAACAACCTAAGGATGAAGGCCACAGTTCATCAAACAAGGCTCCAGAACACTCAGGAAGTCGTAAAAATGGAACCAAAATCACAGATCAAGCTCAAAAATCTCAAAACAGAGCAAACCCTAGCACCTTACAGAATTGGCACGACTGTCAAGCTAAATCTAGCGCCAGAACAGGATTGGCGCGGGTAATACACTGGAAACATGCGCCAATTGGCATGACTGTCAGGCTAATAAGCGCGCCAGTTGAGTTTACTAAGAAAAAATAAAAAAGAGAAATGTGAGAAACAGACTAGTGATGGTGAAGCTAAAAAAAAGCCAAACACACGAAAAGAGCCAGCCAAAAGAGCTAATCAAGCAAGCAAAGTCAAGAATCAACCGAAAATACAAGACAATACTCCAAATTAGTGTCTCCCCAGCAGAGTCGCCAATTTGTTGTAGAGGTAAATCCCCTCTGCAGACAGAGGCGATCCCTACTAGCCCAGATCGGGTCTAGCAACAATCGTATCATGCTAAGGTGCAAGTTCCTAATTGCAATAGACAAAATTGTGAAGAAGGCCTACCTTAATTCCAATGTTTTTGTTCACAGGGAAGATAGTGCTCCCATTTCCTTGCTCCGGTAGATCACAATTCTCCCACTTGTTGCGATCAAACACCTGCACACACAAGAAACACAATGAACACACAAGCGTAAACCCAATATATGCAATTACGTATCATTCAGAGAAGATACAACTCATAATCACAATGGACAATACGAGTGGAACCATAACCAAAGTCGCTTATCATTAATTAATATAAAGAAAGATACAACCTGGCTCTGACACTGAATCTTCCTTCGGCGGGTCGACAGCGGAATACGTCGCGGTAAACTTCGTCGGGAATGGGACAAGCCTCTCTCTTCGGTTTTCTTGACAATAATCTCCTTGCTACTGATTTTCTCTATGAGGACTATCAAGGCTCTTGCAACATTCCTTAGGCTATCAAGGCTCTTGTAGACTCAACCATTCAACCCCTTCATCAATGGAAGATGGCTTTATTTATAGAGGAAAGGAAGAGGTTGGGATCCCTACAATAGTGGAAGGGAGGCCTTATCCCTTGGGAGGTTCCCCATAAGGTGGAAACAAGAGGCCAAAGGAGGAAGGTCGTGGTTATTCAGTCGAAACCACTCCTCATGACTCATCCACGAAGTTTTTGTAATCGAAACTTCGCCTCCTTTTTTAAAAAAATTTCCATAAGCAGATTGGTATGGGTGCCTAACTGGGACAGAGCGCCAACTGGCACGGGCTCAGTGTTAATTTTCCTCATTGGCGCGAGGACATAACAGGCTACCAGCGCCAAGGCAAAAACAGGTGTTTTTAGGGGTCTGCTCAGGAAATGATCAACAGAAAGAACGTTGTCCTCATGGAAAGGGATGCAATGATGGTATTTGCAAGGCATGACACTGCTTATTGGTCATAGAAATGACCCTCCAATGGGCGAGATGGGGATTGCAAGGACGGTGAAAAATTATTGTGTAACACCTACAAACCATGTTTGATCTTTCCACATTTGGTGTTCGTCTAACTCTATCACCGATGACTCTGTCCTTCTTTGGTTATTCCAGGGTATGCTTACCAGAGAAGCTTCTAAGTGGTATGTTGACCAGGCCTCCTCCTCTCATACTAATTTTGCGACTCTTGTCAGGGCTTTTCTGTCTTACTTCCAGCTTCTGCTTCATTATGACAGTGGTACCGAACTTTTCACCTCTTTCGGTCAATCATCTGCGGCCTGCCTATCCGATCATGTCCAGGAATGGTGGGGAAGAAAGAGGCTATGTCAAGCCCCTACCTTCGAAGACCATGTCTACATGGACTAGTTTCTCAAATCCCTTTTGCCTACTATTGGCAAAGATGTTGCATCTCATTTCCCTCAGATCAAAGAAGTTTCCCTCCAGATTGCGTTGAGATATGACCTGATCTACGCACAATCTGGTTATGTTTATACCATCTTACCTGATCTCCCTAGACCTGGTGGTGCCAACGCACTGGGGGCATCCCATGCCACCAACGATATCGTTGGAGCCCTTCCTCGTCCATACACTCATCCTTCCATGGGTTATGGTTTCCCTCAGGGAGGGGCTAGCTCCTCCAGCACTTTTCCCCTTCCCAGTATCATGTATCCAGGATATGGAATGCCTCCTCCTTTTACCCAACCTTTTTACCACAATGTTTCCCAACCTCCTTATTATCCGCATCCACAGCCTACTGCTCCAGCTCCTCCAGAATTAGCACCCCCGCCTCCCTTTCCTTCTCAACCCCCGCAATATCAGCCACCATCCCCCCAAGGGCAGGTGTATGCATAGCAGGGTGCGACTAATCCTCCTACTTCCAAAAAGAAGATGAAAGGAAACCAAAATCAATCTGCCCCAGGTAATCCCAGACCTAATCCCCAAGGGAATGCACCTAACACTACTATCCAGTAACAGGGCACTCAACCCAAGTAGTACAGGCATGTTCACATGAATAATCCTTGTTCTTGTTGCGGTGTCTATGGTCACTACACCCATGATTGTCCTTTTTCACCTCAGAGGTGTCAAATGTGGGAGACTCAAGTATCATCACGAGGACATCAAGCCTCCCCTTTATTTCCTCCCAATGCTGCACCTATCCAGCCAGTTGTGTTTAGCAATCCTTTCCCCTAGCAAGGATTCATGGCTACCCAACCCCCTAAAGGTCAGGCAGCCACTCAACCTCCTCCATATGGAACCTCTGATTACCAGATTCTCATGATGAACTCTGACCAACCCATTATCAATGACCTCAACCTTCAGACTCAGTCCCGTCAGTACAACAATCCTCCCGCTACGTCTACCCCTGATCCCCCTTCTTCAGGTTCCATAGAGCCTCTTTCGATAACCAATGTTCCTTTACAGATCCCTCACCCTAAGTCAGAGGTTCATACGAATATCCCTAAGGGACCATTAAGCCGAAACACTGCTTTTGTTAAAGCTGCACATTCGTATAGTATATTAGATGATTTGGCGCAATCCCCTGTTGTCATCTCAACGTTGGAACTCCTCCAGTCGTTCCCTTCACAACGAAAATATCTACTAACTTCCAAGACATTTTGGATCCTTCAGATGATCGTTTGATTGTCTTCGATGTTGACCAGTCATAAAATCCTCCCCTTCCTGCCTTCGTCGCCTTCCAAATCCTTATCAAGATCCGGAATGCCAACGTCTCTCATTGTATCATTGATGAGGGGGCATCCACCTCTGTGATGTTCGCTTCAGTTTGGAAGCAAATTAGTCTCCAGAGTTGGCCCCTTCCACTATCACCATCTGAGCGTGAGATGGCCACTCTTCCCAGCCCATAGGCCTATTCCGCAATTGTCCTATTACTCTTGTGGGTAAGACTGTTTGTGTTGACATAGAAGACATTGATTCCCCCTTAGATTACAACATTCTATTGGGTTGTAGCTACACTTATGCAATGTATATTTTCCCATATGTGGTTCACCATAAGACGTTCTTTCCTCATAATGGAAAGATAGTCATCATCGACCAGTTGACATATTACGAATCGAAGTCTCAGACCTCCCCTAAGTCCATCATCTCTTCAGTGGCCAATAAAAAAACAATCGAACCTTTGGCCAGTGTTTCACCCGGAGTCTACAAAGACTCCTCTTTTCTTAGTTCATTCCCTGGACTTTCTCCTCATGTCTCTGAACCCAACTCGTCGAACGTTTGCATGAGGCAATCGTCCCGGTCCGCCCTCAAGCGGCCCGCTTCGACTAGTTAGCATCTCCGCCCTCCGTAACCTGCTACTAGCACCTCGACTCCGTCCTCAGGACCCCCTCCTCCAGGCCCCTCGTCTACAACTGGTACCCATGAGCCTCTTTACCCTCCTGGCACAGTTCCTTCTGGCCTTAACCATCTCAGATTTGTCTCGCCTGGCCATTACCCCTCTGGTCAGATACCATTCCTAGCTCCCCCTCCTAGAGTATTTTTAGTACCTATTATGGCTACCTTATCCCTTCCTAACCTAACCCTGAGGATCCCAGTCTGGTACATTGATTCCCCAGCCGCTATCCCGCCTGGTTAGCCCAAACCTTACCTTTATTTGACCCTGGTTCAACCTATCACCATGACCCCTCCCTTTGCTACCGTGCCTCAGCCACCTCAACAGGAACCTACTCCTGTTGCGATAGCTTCGGGTGAAGGGGTAAAAGCTCGCAAGAAGGCAACAAAAGACAAGGTTGCCCCGACAGACCCTGCTCCTCCTCAAACTCTAAAACGTACCCCCCCCCCGTGTGCTTTTTGTGATGTTATCGATCATGCCACCCATCATTGTCCTGAATTTCCTCATATCAATCCCATGGTCAATGTCACGTTCCTCAAGGATACGGTCGCTGAAGCCACTATTTCTTCCTCGACTGTAGCCAAGAACCCCAATAATATTCACACCAACCAACCTTGTGCTTTGTGTGATCTCCATGGCCATTATACCCACCATTTCCCCTACCTCACGCATTATCGTGCCTCTTTGGAGGTAGTTCAGGAGTATGAGATTGAACAGAACCAGTCCACCTCTCCCATCCTTGCGTAATATGCTTCGATCCAACCTAAGGATACCTCTGTTCCCATTGACATTCCCCCTCAAGATGTCGAGATGACGGAGTCTTCGGCCACCATTCTCTACCTATCATCATCCATGATATCCAAATTTTTCTTTCGCTAGCTGTGACCAAACCATAGCTTAGTTTGACAAACCATCAACACCGTTGGAAAGCTCTCACTGAGCTCTCAAATGGGTATCCTTCAGTTTTTTGTGATTTGATACTTCACTCAGACACATTTTTTCCAAGAAGGGTCACTTCACCACTCCTCAAAATCAAATTTCTTCACTTGCAACACTTGTACTTGGGGCACCACTTTGGCTCCATAATTTTCCATGCTCGTCTCAACTTTCGTCATGAGTAACCATCTTGTACTCATGTTTTTATGGTCCCCACTGAACCTTTTCTGTGTGGTAGCATCATCGATTCACCCTTGTTTAGAGCATCCAAGTTGAGTCATCATCACATCCATTTATTCTATCCCGAGTCTCATTGTATCCCACTATAGTTCTCCATCCTTCATTACTTGGTTCCTCTCTCGTGTTTCCCATTGTGGCCTTCAGTCATACTGTCCCCTATCCCCATTGATATTGTGTCAGTTGCTGTCAGGTCATCCATTCCCTTCATGCTCTAACAAGGGAAGTCATTAGCCTGCTACTAAGTACCCCCATTCCACCATCATCCCTGGTGTCAGTCTATCAGTTTCTCTACTATTATCTCTCGTGCCTTAGTTGAGGACCCCTTATTTCCTCACCTATGGCGGACCTCCTTCTGTCAAAATCAGCTCATTCATTCTAGAAGATAGGTCTAGAGGGCAGTGTACCTTATTTCCAGCTTCCATTCTTGTTCGGTGCCTTTGAGTAGGAAAAGGGACTCCTTATTACCCTTTGGATTGATTATTTCTCAACTCCAAATCCCTATAGCATGATCGATATCCATATAATTGATGGTTCAGTGATGCAGCAGATTGTACCGGTGATTCCTGGGTGTGTGTGAGATGTTTCAGACCTCATGAGGGGGTGGCCCTTCAGGTAGCCCCCCACATGCCCAGATGACTTCTTCATTACAGCCTTCAATGCAGCTCCATAGTTTTGATGGTTTCAGCCTCTGCCACTTGCAATACCTTTTAGTTTGCATGTATCATTCATATTTTCAGAGCCCTCTCCTGTTTTACAAGGCCTCTTTGGTTGTACTTATATCTCATGTACTCATATATTATTGTATAAGTCCTCATTGTTATCCCAGGAACAGTATGTATGTGAAATCCATTATCATGTTTTTATTTGGCCGATTTTTATGCCATCATGTAATATATAGTTCAGTCCCTTATTTACTAGACGCATTATTGTTTGTACTTTGTTATCTCAGCGGGGATAGGTATGCCTCCCCCGCCTCTTGTAGAATAGGTACTCACTCATAAAAGAGACTTGTCGCACCTGTAAGTCTCACCTCCTCAGGGTATTGTCCTCTAGCGCTTTGGTATACCTTATATTTCTCTCTCTGACTCCCCCTTCAGCTTCTGGTGATTGAGTTCTTACAACATACTTTAGTCATACGATTAGCTCCTAACACTCGCACACTAGGGGGAAAACTGTTACACAAATTTTTGGTCATCTAACCTGTTACTATTATATGGACCAAAGTACACCATGTAAGACCAATTTTACCCTAAGTAAAATTTCTTTCACTATGAAAAATAACTTAGTAATCCTTAATTTATTAAGTTTTTTATGATCTAAACAGGAAACCCCATGAGGAAATATTGAATAAATCCATATTTGTTTGATTTTTCTCAAGGGATAATTAGTTAAACAATAGTTTCATTAATAATCCTAGTCATATTTAACCCAAAACAGGAAAATTAATTAGATAAATCATTATTTATCTTATTATTTTCTGGGAATAATTATTTAAAACATTATTTAAATAATATTCCTCGTTAAATTTGACTAAATCATTTATAAATAATTGAATAAATCATTATTTATTTAATTATTACTCAACCACATTCTTAAAATAATAAATAAATCATTTATTTATTTATTATTTACAAATAAATGGATTTGACCAAATTCAAATTCCTTTTCCCTCCAACAAATATAATAAAATATTCCATAAAAGTTGGATCTAGATTTGGTTAATAATATATTAATTATGCACCAATATCTAGACTAACTCAATATTTTGTTATAAATAGAAGGGTTTTTACATTCACTCACTACCTTTTGTTGCCTAAAGATCACTCTAGATCTATACTTTTGGTCTGACTGTGATCCTCCATCATTTTCATATTTTTTCTATCTTTTTGCTTGTGAGCTCCCTTTGAGTTCCATTTTTGTCTGGGTTTTCTACACCATCAAGAGAGAGAGATCTTAGATCTGAAGCACTGAGGACATACAAAAACCCATCCCATTGAGGGGGACTAGTAACATCTTTCTATGTTCCCTTCCCAGGTGTCATAAATACAAAATTATTTAAAATATTCTTGTCTTGTCTATTGGATGCATGGAGAAACTCTTTCTTTTATTTGACATTTAATGTCTTTAACTGCATAGATCTAGATTTTGTAGCATTTTTCTTGGTAAACTAACCGTAGATCTAAAGAAATTGATAGCCATCTTTGATGTTAGGCTTGTTTGTTATGCACAGCTAAAGTGAGATTTTTTTGTACGCTTGCGATTAGAATTCATACTAACACCATGACCCATAGCCTCATGAATTAAATGAAACATATTAGTGTAGTCGAGAGAAGCCATTAGATGACAAGTTAAATGTGATGTGATTGGATCCAAACTAGAGTTGGAAGTGTCTTATTGATAGTTCATTTATGAGAGTCCACTGAAGGTATTTATGAGATTGGAGTGGGGTTATGGAAGGGGAGGAATTTCCCATTCCCATTTTTCCTCTCACATATTGAATATATAACTATTGAGGGATATAACATTCAATAGAAGCCAAGATAGGTTTCTCTCTAAGTTCTGAAGGGATACCCTCAAAGAAACATACCGAGAAGAATAAGGTGATGCTCTCTCTATCTCAGAAAAACATGAGGACACAGAAGACAAATATTTACACCCTAAAAATGGAGTACAAGGGAGATCTCTCACTATATCTCACTCATGCTAACGCAATCAAGATTTTATATTCATTTTGGTAACCTTGTTCTTCGGGGAGAACATAGTGCATTCAAGGTAGATTCTAAGAATTGTGACGTTGTAGAGCTTAACGTGGCAATGTTGGAGATTATTTTGATTCTATACTCTATGATCTTGTGGCATGACCCTTGTGGCTATGTTTAAAGCCATTTATCCCTTGTATAAGCCTATGAGGTCTGCATGAAGCTGAATGAATGAATTGACCACTAAGTTCTTGTTGTTGAGCTAAAAAACCACTGAAATAGTGGACTCCATCTCTTGAGTACTTGACTAATCCATTAGTGTTAAATCATCCCCTCAGATTCTAGATCTATCTTGGGGGTGGTTAGTTTCTAGAGAGATTGCAATGTAGTTGACCTATGGTTGGGTGGAGAGTGTAAGTACCTCTTTTAGTTTCCTGCTAATATAAATCACTAAAATAAATACAATTATTTATGCATATTTGAAGTATGGATGATGATTGTGCTTTTTATGTTGTTGGATGATGTATGAATTTATTTCATTCATGACATAAAGTCTATATCAATGTGTACTGATGGTTTACAAACTAGCATATTTGTCCATGGTATTAATGAATTCTTTAACTATTTGCTTACTTCCACCTTAATGTATTACAGGTTGTATGATATTTTATGATTGAATGTCTAATAATTACTCAGGATCAACCTGTTATATTATAATTTCTCCATTATCTTATATGTTTATGAATAGAACAACCCATTTCCATACTCTTGATTGTGGGCCATCCTATCTGTTATGAGTGTAATTTATATGTCGTGCCAGGTGAACTATTCTAAGTGTTTATGAACACATTGAATGTTAGAGTTGTAAGGATCATTGTTATACTGATGACTGGAATGATACCATATATAGTATTGAAGTTGATTGACTTGGTATTAGGAGTCATGTCTTTCTCTTGGTTCTAGATCTAGTGTAATTCAACCCAATTGGGGCAACCTTTACATTATTTTGAAATGGTACAGTACTTTTGGAGTATTTTCTCATACCTTGATCTTTAACTTTATAAATTTGGTATTTTGGCCATGTTAGTGTCTAAATTTTCAGTGATCAAATCTTCTCTTTCAGGTTTACTTGGTAGTTGTCCTTAGTCAAAATTTTATGTTTTCAAATATATTCTCAAATAAAATTTTGTTCATTGAATCTTGTCTAGGTCTGAAATGCTACTCCCTTCACTCCATTCATGGTCATAATCATTTCAAGGTCATTTCATCCATTTTTACCTAGGGTCATAGGTCATTCAACATGTATTCATCTAGGTCATGGTCTAGGTCTCTTTTGTTTCGCCACCATAAGAGTCAACTATGTCATGAAAGAAGGTGAACAAAACCTCATTTTCACCATAGAATTCATTTGCATAGGGATGTAGCAAAGATAGGGAAATAAGTAAAGGCACGTTTTATTTCCTCAAATAAAGTGTGTTTATTGACAAAAGTGTTTCAAAGGATAAATTTCTTCAAAAGAGCTTGTGATTTTACTAGAAGACAAAAAAGTAATTTTGTGATGTTATAAAAGGAAAAAGAGACTTCTTCAACTCATTTCATCCTTTGATGTTAAATATAGCTCCTCTCTTCTCACCATCATACTCCACAACTATGAAGAGTTGAAGAAAAATAAGAAAATTTCTACTAACACTACATGTGCTATGCTTCTAAGGTGTTGCGCTACGCTTCTGGTGGTGTTGTGCAGGTGTTGCACTACGTTTATGGCATGTTCTACACTTTTGGTATTTGACATCCAAATCAGTTATCCAAGGCTAAAAACCATTGCAAAAGGGTTCATACACCTCGTAAATAGTAATTGGACGCCCTTCAAACCTCTATTAAGTCAAAATTCATCAGCAAATGAGTGGTTTCCTTCATTAGGTTATCTCCACTACGTTTCTGGTGTTTTTCATCCTTGGTTTGTTCCAGCTGATAAATCCTAATCTAACCATTTGTAACCTTCATAAAAAATTAATACACCATACCATAACACTTCCTATCACTTAGAGCATTCTTTTCCATCATTTTCATCAAAACCCTAGTTTTCACTACAATTTTGCAGGAAAACTAGGAAATCCTTATGTTTTGACCTTTTGGGCACCTTCCTCCATTTCCAGAAATTTCACTTGCATTTTAAATCGAACTCATCACCCTACCTCCCCAATTTTTTAGGGATCTTTCCCCCACTTCCTTCCAGCCCATTGTTTTCCCTAAATCACCCTGCCACTATCCCCTATTTTGCTAATTCTACACCTCCCCTATCCATTTCATCTAGCTAGGGTTTTCATCTTGTTGACAAACACCATGGAGGGAGAAAATAAGATTCATAAGGACAGATACCATTCCAAGTTTGATCCATATAGCTTGCAAGAAATCAATGCCTCTCCTTTTGCCAAGAGATGTTCTGAAAAGAGTGGTTGTTTGAGGTTTTTTGAGAGAATCAAGGAGGTAGGTTGTCATGCTCAATTGATAAGACTTTTTCTACTAGCTTCAGAAGATACAAGGCCATCATAGCAGGAATTCATTTCACCATATCATCAGATCTCATTGCTTTAGCAATAGGTATCCTGAAACATGCATTATCTGGTTCAAAGGGATGGAATTGGACCTTGAAAACTACAAAATGTTATTCAAACCTCATTAAAAACATGCTCCTAAGCATATCTTCCCTTTCAGACATTTACTTGATAAATATACCCCTTTGATGAAATTAATTATGAAATATTTTACATGTGAAGGGAGATTCTCAAGGCTGTATCATGTCAGGTTATTGATGCGCTTCACTACTACTCAACCACTCAATTTTCCCAATTATTTGTTCAGAAGTTTGGTCAAGATGAATGAAAAGGTACAGAGCAAAGGTAAAGATCATCATCTTAGTTTTTTCCACCATGGCTTTGTTCAAGCTTATTGTTTTGCATCATCTCTCAACAATCAATATGTATTGGGAAAATTTCATGGAGAAAGTTGCATCAGCACCTACAACTAGCCCATCCATCATTCATAGCACACCATCAGCACCAGCACAAAAAAAAAGAGGTTGGCTCTTCAAGTAGGCAAGCAAAGATATCAAAGGCACCTAGGGTTGAGATCACTCAAACCTATGATAAATGAAATATGATGTTTTTTTCTCTGAATACCATCAAATATGTAGTTGCACATGATACCATATCTGAACATAGACAAACCATAGAGAAGCCACCTAGTCATGATAGTGAGCCACTCATGCATGAGGATGAGTCACCATTGGAGCAGCATCAAGAACAAGTGCCCATGGAGGTTGAAATGGCATTGTAGGTAAAGGAAAAGATAGCTTAGGAGATAATAAGAGAAAAATATGTAGATATAGCAGAGTTGAGGGATAGCCTCTCAAAGGAAAAATTCTTGATTACCTTCCTACAGCAAGAGAATATGCAGCTAAAGGTAAAACAACTCCTCCAAAGCAAACCAAATGCGAGTATTCAAGAATACAAGGGTAAATGTAAATAAGCGGTGGATGTTGAGAAAATAGAAGATACAGTGGTTGAAGCGAAGCTTAGGAGGCCAAGAACAACAGGGTTAACTAAGAAAAAAGAGAAAGAAAGAGAGCCATATCCACCATCAGCTCAATTAACCTTTGATGAGTTTATAGATGCCGAAATTGAACAAGATAAATATTTGTGTCTTGATAGGGTAAAAAATCATCTTGATAAGTTTTTGAAGAAGGCATAAATAGATAACAACCTCCAGAGGCATATGGAAAGGCATTATTTCACAAGGAATCTAATCGCCAAGGTGAGGGTGAAGAATTTGAGAAAGAAGCTTAAGGAAACCCTAATGAAGCTCAAGGAGAAGGACAACTTGGATATGCTTGATGAGGCCTCCTTAGCTGTTGAGCCTATCATCCCATGATACCATGAAACAAATTTTGGAGGATTTTGAGCATTTTTGGCATCTTTGATCATTTTTTGAAAAATCTAAAAATTGTGTCATTGCAAAAGCATTGTGTAGCACCGCGACGCTTTTTCTCAGGGAATCTAAATGGAGGAAATATTATATGGTTGGATTCCTTTTCAACTCTACATCATAGACATGACCACTGGTTTTCATGTCGCCTTTTGGTTTTGAAGAAAAATCCAAAACACATCATTGTTTTCATGCTTCTGCCACCTATTTTGCCTCTACGTAGCGCTTTTGGAGAATCAGTTTTTGAAGGCCTTCGAGGTGGTATTTTTTCAATTTTGAGGGTGCAATGGAAATAAGACACACAAGGTTACCTAGCCTAACTCTCATATTTTCAAATTGGTTCCTAAAATTCAGTCAAAATCAACTCCAAAGTGGTGTCACACTTCTACTGGGAGGCGTCATGCTTCTGTCATTGGATTCCTTTGCACAGTTGTCAAGCCAAAAAAACTCCAAATTTCGAGGTGCAGCTATCCCATGAGGTGTATTTTTTATAGGAGATTTTTTTTTTGCCTCTCATTGGGGAGGAATCATGTAATTAATCCAAGAGACACACTCCTAGTTATTATCTGAATTTGAGGGGATTGTTTCTAACTTCCCTATATTCTAGGTAATGACTCATAGAGTGCATTTATGATGTATTTTGGATCATATTTCGACCCAATGAGTTTTCATGACTTCTATTTTCTATATTTATTCAAACTCAAGTAATTTTAGAGGTTGGATAGTTGTTATTTGCAGTGAAGAGCTATTGTACAACTTTTTTCAGTGAAATCAAAGATATGTTGCAACTATAATCTTTGGATTCCAGTGGTATGATTTTGAGCATTTTTTCTTATCTGTAACCTCATCAAGTTTAATTTTATGTTATCTTTCCATCACATGTATGCTTATGTATGTTAATCTTATGGGTTTATGAACAGAAATATTTCTTTCCATGCTCCGTTTTATAATATTTTCATGAATGTGTTTCTACTCTTCTGATGAATGAATTCATTTAACATGCTCATTCTAACTCTCTCTCTTTTCAAACCCTATACACAATGAAAAATTAAGTATGTTCCTATGTTTACCTACCTAGCCTCATCCTTATCTCTGTAGCTCAACCTTTGAAATCAGACCTAAAACCTAGACCTAATTCCTTGACATTCATTCTTATCTAGAAAAAACTCAAAACAAACAAAATCATAATTTACTAAGCATCATAACTAGCCTAAGATCATTACATATCCAGTCATCTCATTGGCTGCAAATGTGACATTGAGAGAGCCCTCTCTGGTTTTGGTAGGGCTAGCTACCAGACCTAAAGGTTGGTTTGAGGTTACCTCTTTCAGTTCCATTCTCAACCTTGGGAAACAGGGGGAGTGATAACAGGTCAGATGCTCTTGTCCAAAGAAATATAGTGATACAGTGGTTTTAAGAGTCAACTTCACCCTGCGGAGGCCAGATCACCATGGAATCAAATTAATTCTTTACATCAAATCACATACAGGACAAATTTCCCCTTCCAAGCATAGATCACATTCAGAATTTGATGATTTAGGAATCCATATGTGGACATGAATGCTTCCATCAATGAAGGCCTAAATGGGAACGAAACCAAATTGCCTTGAAACTTGGTTGGATCCGATGATTATTAGATCTTGGGGTGGAAAATAGTGCACACCCTAGTGGAGGCTTAGATGGGCACCAAGTTAGATCTCCCTCAAATAAATATGTGTATCTATAGATCCATTGGTCCTGGATGGTAAAATGCTAATGTAATGTCATAGCACCAAATTAGCCATAAACTATACTTAACATAGATAAGTTTCCAAATAATCGAAGGAAAAGAGAGTGGGACCAGAATGGAACCTTGAGTATCAAAAAATTTTCCACCACCAATTTATCACTATTGAGAGCCTTGATGTTTTCAAGCTATGTTAATGAGCATGCTAGAATATTTTTTCAACCTAACCATGGTTCATGTTGTTAAACCCTAACATCGTCCACTGTTTGATTTCCTTTTTCAAATGCTAATACACCATGAGCAGTCGACCCGACTGTTGTTGAAACTCGGAAATCTTTCCACCACCTACCACTCGCTGCCAAGATATGTTAGTGTTTCCTTATGGATATGAGTGGTTGATAAGGATGCGTGGAGTGTGTCGATCCAGCGTGATGTGGTTTCAGAGGGCCCACCAAGAATGGAACTTAATCTGAAATGCATATAATAGGTAATTCCCCAAAAAAAAAAGGAGGAGGACCATGTGGGACCCATGCCCAAGATAATTTGGCAGTGGCCATGTGGATTCCATGTAAGGACCCTTGGTGATGTGGATTGGTACAATGATGAGATGGAATTTTCATGTGGATACCACATGGAAGTACAATAATAAAATGGATTTGTATCAAGTTGATGTGGAAGTTCAATAAGGGCCACACATGAGTGAAATGTGGATGCCACGTAATATCCCAATGCTAATGTGGTCTTATCTGATTGGTCAAACTTCAAGAAGGAATATATTTCAATTTGGTAGTCGAATTGAGATAAAATTTATATCGTTGGAAATATCTAGATGAGCTAAATGTGATGGTGGAATTTGCTTTGAGATTTGAAGAAGTTGTAAAAAGAGGATTTTTGTGAACCCATCTTCTTAAAAGACCGTGTATGATGGGTTAATTCAATAACTAACACCTCTCATGGCCCAAGATAGTACAAGGGGGTTGGAGGGACTGTTACAAAATGGTATCAGAGTGGTGGTTCAAACAATGGGCTTGGAGGGTCAGAAATACACCATATGATGTAAAGGTTCAACATTGGACCTTTGGGGATAGAGATAGAGGCTCTAATACAAAGTGGTATTATCAAATCTTAGGTTCAATATTGAACTTTAGGCTCACATGAAAAAGTAATACAATAGTATAATTATTGCATATGTTAATTTTCCTTGGATTTACAGCTAATGGGATTGCTAACCTTGATAGTATGTTTACATGTTTTTTATTTTATGTAACTGACATGGGTTTTATATGTGTGAGCACTATCCAATCAACATGCTTAGTGTTAACATGTCAAAGAAATAAGTTAATATGTTTATTTTTTATATAAGTAACAATTGTGTGTGTGTGAAAACACATAAGAATATACAATTGCAACATGAAATAAAGGAATAGGACAACAGTATGGCATAACACAACATGGACCAAAACTATCATGAGCAAGAATAGGAAAGGTACCCTAATGGAGTTACTACTCTGAGGAGCTTGAGAGCTAAGTTGAATAGTTACAAAGAATAAATTTAAAGTCTCAGCATAAAACAACAAGAACAAGAAAAAATAAACACAATGTTGATACAAAACATGTCCTACATGCAAGGGGTTTTGCAACATGCATCAACCTATGGAAATATAGCATGGTTTCATGATGATAGTATCAAAGAGAAACCTAATAAGGTTGGGAAGAAGAGAAAACCATTTACATGTTCAGGATGCAAAGAAGAACTCTCGACCCGTGATTTCCCTAACAAACAACAAAAGAGAAATAGTTCACGTAAAATCTAGACACATGAACCAACAACCAACAATGTTGAAGTCACTCAAGGTGGAAGAGAGACAAGGGAGTATCCCCTTAAGCTCTCTAAAATACTAAAAATTCCTTGAACCATTTATAAAGATTTTCGGGATCTTAAATTTGTTATAGACCTTGGGGAATACTCTGATTAAAATTGTGTGCATGTGCTAAGTACTTTTGTTTAAGTGAATATAGAATGATTGATGGGTTGTGAATCAAGATGTTTTGTAATTCTTCTTGTTTTTTCGTCTACACATTTTTGTTTTATTTACTTTGAGCATGGTCGTGTTTTGTGTTTTTTGACATGAGTTGTTGTTGTTTTTCTTGGTTTTTCATTTTTTCCTTCTTCGTTTGGTCTTGGTTTGGTTTTTTGGGCGTGGGAAAGGGGAGGAAAGAAGCTCATGGAGAAGAGATATGTAAAACCCAAATTGAAGTTCAAAATTCTGCTTGAATTCTATGTATGATAATTTCATTGAAGGGAAGATGAGGACAACATATCAACCAAGGGGTCTTGGTTGGATCCACAATAACAAAATGGAAAACAATGTGATGATTGTGAAAATGGCATAAGAAAGAATTTCCCTTAATTGAAATTGTTCTTGGATGATATATATAATGTTTTATGAATATGGGAATGATAAGAAAAATAAGAAAATGGCATAACGATGTCATTCCATTTGAAAGGTCATTTGTATAGAACCTTCATAGTAGGAATATTAGTGATTTAAATTTTAAAATATTATTATTGTGTGAATGGTATACTACTTGCTATGTTTTGAGAAACACAATGAATTTATTTATTGGATTCCATGTCACGTGGAATACCCATCAAACAAGTGTTAGAAAATTATATATTATGGAGCAATGCAACATATAAAATATGCGGAAAATACAAGCACACAAAACACATAAAACCAAAGAGACACAGATATACATGGTTCACCCAATTTTGGCTACATCCACCCCGAACAGCCACTCCTTCCTTTCTATTATCCAGCAAAAATGAAGAGACAAAATGTACAGCAGATCTGTTGTAATATCCTATTTTCTCTCTCATAGTATCCCTCTCTGTTTCTCGCTCCGAGAATACACATACAATGCAAGCCGCAATACAATGCCCTCATAAAAGCGAGGGGTTGCCTTCTAGGGAAAAAAACCCTAATCTAAACATAACTTCTACCGTCAGATCATTTGCCTAATGAACGGCCCAAATTGACTAGAAATTACTATACCTTTACAAGGAAATTTTACATCTATTTTTAGCTTCGGGGGCGCTGCCCTCGAAAGCCCCCGCCAAGGAGGGGCTCCGAAAAGCGCTGCTGCCCCCCCTGGAACCCCCACGGCAGCGATTAATTACAGGCGGCGTTGCCGCCCCTTTAAAGGTAAAGGGTTCCAATGCTGTGATACAAAGTAAACAAGATAATCAGGCTCCACACCCAACAATCTCCCACTTGGAGACTGATTGTAGCAACTCCACCGCTGCTTCATTTGCTGGACAATGACTCCTCTTTGGACCTAGCTTTTTATCATCTTCATCGTCATCCTTGAAGACCAATTGAAACTGAGCATGTTCTCAGTTTCTCCCTGGTTACAACTTTTGTTAGCATATCTGCAGGATTCTGGCTAGTGTGTATCTTTTCCAGCTTCAACTCTCCATCTTCCAATACTAACCGTATGAAATGGTACTTGGGATGTATGTGTTTAGTCCTAGAATGAAATGTTGAGTTCTTTGCAAGATGAATAGCACTTTGGCTATCACTGTATAGTGTGCCCATATCATGCTTCTTACCCAATTCATCCATAAACCTTTGTAACCAAATCATTTCTTTACTAGCCTCTGTAGCAGCAACATACTCAGCTTATGTTGTTGAAATTGCAACAACACTTTGCATTTTTGAAACCCAACTGACAGCTGTTCCACCTACAGTAAATACATATCTTGTAGTGCTCCTCCTGTTATCTCTGTCACCTGCCATATCTGCATCAACATATCCTTGTAGAGAAATGTTTGAACCACCAAAGCATAATGCTTGATTTGTGGTACCTCTCAAATATCTGAGAATCCATTTTACTGCCATCCAATGTTCTTTTCTTGGATTATTCATGTACCTGCTTACAACTCCCACTGCATGTGCAATATCAGGCCTTGTGCAGACCATTGCATACATTAAGCTTCCAACTGCCGATGCATATGGAACTTTAGACATATAATCCATGTCTTCTTGGGTCTTTGGGCACATCTCCTTACTAAGTTTGAAATGGCTAGCAAAAGGTGTACTAACTGGTTTTGCATTCTGCATATTAAATCTTTTCAACACCTTCTCTATGTACTCATTCTGACACAGTGTTAATTTGCGATTTTTCATGTCCCTAGTTATCCTCATACCAAGGATTTGTTTTGTAGCTCCCAAATTCTTCATTGCAAATGAATTTGCCAATTTTCTTTTGAGCACATTTATTTCCTGCATGTTAGACCCTGCAACAAGCATGTCATCTACATACAATAACAATATAATATAGCTGCCATCATTTTTCCTTTTCAAATAAACACAATGATCAGAGTGACATCTAGTATAACCTTGTTCAGACATAAACTTGTCAAATTTTAGATACCACTGCCTTGGAGCCTATTTTAAACCATACAAGCTCTTCTTTAACATGCACACCAATTTTTCTTTCCCTTTTACCTCATATCCTTCTGGTTGTTGCATGTATATCTCTTCCTCCAAATCTCCATGGAGAAATGTTGTCTTTACATCTAATTGTTCAAGATGTAAATCTTTTGCTGCTACAAGACTTAAAATAGTTCTGATTGAATTCATTTTAACAATAGGAGAAAATATTTCATCAAAATCAATACCTTTCTTCTGTGCAAACCCCTTCACCACAAGTCTAGCTTTGTACCTATGTTTTCCTCCATCTTCTTCCTTCAACCTATAAACCCATTTATTCTGCAATGCAGTTTTACCCACAGGCAACTTGACTAAGTCCCATGTCTGGTTATGCATTAAGGATTCCATCTCTTCTTCCATGGCTCGCTCCCACTTCTTCCTAATTTCAACCTGCATTGCTTCTTCATAACATTCAGGTTCACCAGAATCATTCAACAATAAATAATATAATGAAGGAGAGTATTGTTCAGGGGGTATACTCATCCTGGTAGATCTTCTAACACCACTTTCAGGTGTTTGAGGTGCCTGTTGTTGTTGTGGTAGTTGTTGTTGCTGTGGTTGTTGATTATTATTATTTTCAGGCACCTTTACTTTTTCAGATATCTCATCAAGAACCGTGTATTCCTTGCTTTCTTTTTCTTGTTTCTTCTCCTGCAACTGATTATTACACAAGACCTTTTCATTGAATATTACATCTCTGCTCCTAATGATTTTGTGATTTTTATAATCATATAAGCGATAACCAAAGTCATTAGCACCATATCCAATAAAGGTACATTTCTTTGATTTTGCCTCAACCTTTGGTCTGTTTTCTTTATTAATATGGACAAAGGCCTCACAACCAAAAGGCTTTAAAAAAGAGTAGTTTACCTTTTTACCTGTCCATGCTTCCTCTAGAGTACCACTATCCAAGGAACTTGAAGGCCCTCTGTTTATTAGATAAACAGCAGTATCTACAGCATCTACCCAAAATTGTAAAGGCAATCCTGCATGCAATCTCATGCACCTTGCACACTCCATGATTGTTCTGTTCATCCTTTCTAACACACCATTTTCTTGTGGTGTTCTTGGAATTGTCTTCTCTCTACGAATTCCATGCTCTGAACAGTACCTATCAAACTCTTTGCTGCAATACTCACCTCCATTGTATGATCTGAGACACTTCAACTTCTTTCCTTTCTCAACCTCAACCAAAGCTTTCCATTTCTTGAAAGTATCAAATACATCAGATTTATTCTGAATACAATAAATCCATGTTTTTCTAGTTGCATCATCAATAAAAGTAACATAATAACGAGAGCCACCGAGAGATGATACCTGAGCAGGTCCCCATACATCCGTATGCACAAGCTCCAATTTTTCGCTCTTCTTTTCTTTCCCAACTCTGAGAAATCTGACTCTCTTTTGTTTTCCATAAATGCAATTCTCACAGAAATCCAAATCAACATTCTTCAAACCTAGCAACAAATTTCTTGAGTGAAGAATCTTCATTCCCTTCTCACTCATGTGTCCGAGCCTATGATGCCATAATGTTGCATCTGCTCCTTTGGAAGTTAAAGCATTAACAGAGTTAGAAATATCATTGCATAAATACAATGTACCAACCTTTTCACCTTTTGCTATTACCAGCGCTCCTTTGGTGACCTTCCAAGTTTTATCTGTGAAAGTTGTCACACAACCTTCACTGCCTAACTGCCCTGTTGAAATTAGATTTTTCTTCAGATCTGGAACATGCCTTACCTCCTTTAGTAGCCATTGGTTTCCATTCTGTTGTTTTACAATAACTTTACCCATTCCAACAATTTTACAAGGTTTATCATCACCCAAACGAACTTGTCCAAAATCTCCTTGAACATAGTCATGAAAATATTTCTTATCAGGTGTGGCATGGAATGAAGCCCCTGAATCTACAACCCAAGAATCAATAAAATTTTCGAAAGAAAGAATCAAAGCATCTTGTAACACATCACTTGTCACATTTTCTTCATGATTGTTTTCTTACTGTGTGTCTCCTTCTTTTCCCTTCAGAGATCTACAGTCTTTCTTTAGGTGTCCTTTCTTTCCGCAATTCCAGCACACTATCCCCAATCTAGACTTGGATCTGCCTTTCCTTGATTTATTGCGATATCCCGAGCTCTTTCCTCTTTCCATTCTTCTTCCCCTAGACTCTGCACTCAAAGCATTACTCGATGTTTCACCGGAGCTTTTCCGTCGCATTTCCTCGCTAAGGATAGCACCCACAACATCATCAAAATTTAAAGTACTAGATCCAGAGACAAAGTTACTAATGGCCATAACTAAACCATTCCATCTTTCTGGTAATGAGCACAGGAATAACAGAGCTCTAACTTCATCATCAAAGTTTACCCCTACAGAACTTAACTGACTAGTAACTATATTAAATTCATTTAAATGGTCTGCAACAGATCCACCTTCCGACATCTTCATATTAAATAGTCGTTTCATAAGAAATACCTTGTTTGAGGCCGAGGGTTTTTCATATAGTTTCGCCAACGTTTGCATCAAACCCTCTGTTGTTGTTTCCTTCAAAATATTGAAGGCGACGGACGCCGCAAGGCACAACCGTATTGTTCTGAGTGCCTTTCTATCGAGAATGTTCCATTCCGCGTCTGTCATGGCCACTGGCTTCTTTGTTTTTCCGCTCAATGGTAGGTACAGATATTTGTGATACAGATAATCTTCCATCTGCATCTTCCACAGCGGGAATTTTTGGCTGTTAAATTTCTCGACCCTAAACTTACCATCGTCCGCCATTGCTCCCACTCGAACCAGGAACCCTTCTTTCCTGCGAGTTTATCAGCCAAATAAACCTGGCTCTGATATCAGAAAATTATATATTATGGAGCAATGCAACATATAAAATATGCGGAAAATACAAGCACACAAAACACATAAAACCAGAGAGACACAGATATGCGTGGTTCACCCATTTTGGGCTACGTCCACCCCGAACAGCTAGTCCTTCCTTTCTATTATCCAACAAAAGTGAAGAGACAAAACCTACAGCAGATCCACTGTAATATCCTCTGTTCTCTCTCACAGTCTCCCTCTCTATTTCTCGCTCCGAGAATACACATACAATGCACAGCCGCAATACAATGCCCTCATAAAATTGAGGGGTTGCCTTCTAGGGAAAAAACCCTAATCTAAACATAACTTCTACCGTCAAATCATTTGCCTAATGAACGGCCCAGATTGACTAGAAATTACTATACTTTTACAAGGAAATTTTACATCTGTTTTTAGCTTCAAGGGCGCTGTCCCTGAAATCCCCCACCAGGGGGGGGCTCCAAAAAGCGCTGCCGCCCCCCTTGGACCCCCCACGGCAGCGATTAATTACGAGCAGTGTTGCCGCCCCTTTTAAGGTACAGGGGTCCAATGCTGTGATAGAAAGTAAACAAGATAATCAGGCTCCACACCCAATAGCAAGTGTGCAAGAATGATATCATGTTGTTAACTACCATTGGTAGTATGCATATGATACGCTTGGTATTATGAGCTCAATCATGTAAATGAATGTTTGAAAATAATAGAGGCTGAAAGTTGACTCTAAAAATAATAACAAGTGAATAGAATGCAACATGTGCATGTATGACACATAATCATCAAAATGAATATGCACAAGTTTGGGAGCATGGATAAAGACTTTCTTGAACTGGATACATAATGAAAATTCATTTATGAAATATATGTTGTAATGTTCCAAAGTTTTAGCTACCAAGCTAAATGGAACATTAGAGTTAGCAGCAGTTATAGTCGGTAAATAAATGGGTAGAAAAGCCCATAAGTTTCCTAAGGAGGAATAAAATACTCCAATTGTGAAAGGGGACACTCTTTCAAGCCTAATAAAACACCTCCATGTGTGAACAAAGATAAAATGAAGCTTCTTTGACCAATTCAACAATGCAGTTTTAGTGGAGGAGGAATCCTAGGATGGATAACGCAATTTTGGAGGGAAATGTAACTTGGGTTAGAAGTAACCTAAGAGAGTGGGGCCAAGGGCAAGAAAACTCACTTATTATATAAGGAATATTATTGCAGCATTATTCATCATGTTGTATAATTATTATTCTTGGTTGCCGAGAATTGTTGCTGCTTTGCTGCTTAGCAAAGTTGCACTGTTGTTTAGCAGATTAGATCTTTATAATTTAGAATTATTTATCAAAGGAGATTAGATCTTTATAATTTAGAATTATTTATCAATACATGAGTAGATATATTTTTCTCCTATGATTTTATGTGTAAACCCTCTCTTAGACTACGCATTCCCTTGAGAAATTGCTCCGGCATTTTGCATTCTTGGGGTTTTTCACCATTTTTAGCTACACTAGTGTAGGAGGTCTATGTAGCCCACCTAGTTTAATTTTTTTTAGCTCTATTCTTGTATTTAGAATTTATATTGAATAATCTATGGGATCCAAGAGTCCATTTCACTTTTTTATTACATTTTTTTTTCTGGAAATGCGTTTTTTATGCATGATTTATGAGCAATGCTGAAAAATGGATATTACATATGAATTGTTAAAGTTGTGACTAATATGTGAGGCTAATATTGTTTCAATATTTTTTTAATATTGAGATATCAGATGTGCTACAAGACAATTGGACTACTTCAAAAGACTTCAACCGAAATTGCTAGTAGTGGTAACCAAGTAAGTGAGAAAAGCAATAAGATGAGGTAAAAAGGTAAATGAAAGCAATTGGGAAAGATCTCCTTTCAATTGAAATTTATGTATTTTGTTTAAAAGTTAATGCATGTGATGCATGGATGCCTAGGAAGGGGTGCGGTTAAGGCAAGAATATTTCAGTGTGAAAGATTCAAATAACTTGTGAGATGCACATTAAATGAAATAGAGATCTAATTACTCACGAATTCAAAGATATGCAACTCTTAGTTTTGGCTCTTTGGGATACTAGAATAATTTTTTTATTGCATTATTAAATGCTTAGAATAAATGCGATGCACACACATGATTATATGACACTTTCATTTCAATCTAATTGAAATTGGATGGACAGATAGAATTGTTATATGTGAAATAATTATAAGATCACTTCGGGATGTTTTGAATCTTTTTAATGAAAATAATGTATGTAAAAATATTGGCAGTTGTTTGGATGATTGAAAAAAATCAGATTCTAGGTAGAGTTTTGGAATGGGGTGTGAGATAAAAGCCACCATGACATAATAACACCACTTGCAATAGAGCCTAACAACATGACTGAAAGTCTCATGCTTATGAGATCAAGCTTCTGAATGAAGAAAATTTGGGTAGTTAAAATTTCTCATTTGATTTTTAGATTATATCTCATGGAAATTAAATGTTGTGACTCAAGTGAAATGATGGAATATGGAGCTCAAGAAGAAGATCGTTGTGGGGACATGGTAGCCCTGTGACACTTTTTCACACCTCATGGGATAAAATCGTAATCGATACCTTGACTATAATATTCCATGAACATTGTAGTGGAGCATGCCAAACAATGACTTGGCCATAAGACTCCTACACATTACATTAGAGTATGCTAGACTAGTACTTGGCTATAATACTCTAATGATTACCACATGAAATAAAACCCCCAAACAAGTATATTGCATAGAATGGGGGTTTCCTAGGTTCGAATGAGTGAGGATTTGATGGGGGCCCATATAGGAAAGCCCTTGGACTAGTATCTTTCTTGGAATGGGGATTTCTTGGGCCTGGAAGGGTGAGTAGATGAAGGGGGCCCATGCAAGAAAAACATTTGGACAAGTAAACTTCCCATAATGGGGGTTACCTATGCCCAGAAACATGAGTGGCTAAATGGGAGAGAAATATTCCCCATGCTCACTAGGATGTGAGAAAGGGAGAGATTATTCAGTAAAGATGGAGCTTGATCGGTAAAGAAATAGCTTGTTTGGTAAAGAAACTCACTGGGATGAGAGCATGAGGAAGCTTGTTCGGTAAAGACATTCACTGGGATGTGAGCATAAGGAAATTTTTTTGGTAAAGACCCTCACTAGGATGTGAGCATGAGGAAGACTTGTTTGGTAAATGTTGTGGGTTGAACTTATTACCTATGGATCCAAAGGAAGCAAAGAGTAACCATAGAGATAAGTATCAGTTCAAATAAATTTCATTTTTTTTTTGTTGGCTTGACCCACGAGGGGTTTGAACTTTGAATCTCATGATTTACATCATACTTCATAACATGACCATCACCTATTGAAATACCCCCCCATGGGCTTAAATAATTTTATATTGAAATTTTGGTTTAATTTGATTTAAAAAATTTATGATTAATATCATAAGAATTGTCTGCTTATGATATAGGTGAGTTGTTAAAATATACAGCATGGATATATGGTGCTAATCACAAGCAATATCATTGCAGTGTCAACATGGTAATATTAGAGTGGTGCAACAGAAGCGTAGTGGAGTTGAATACCTTAAGGACTAGGCCATTATGGTGGCACTATAACCCTATGATATGCATTGACTGCCATGAGGTATGTTAGGACAAATTGTTTGTATATTTGAGCAAGCTAGAGGGATTTCTTGGTTGTGAGACTCCAACAAGGATCTTCTTATGTGAGGAAACCTTGCCAAGGAATACGTGATCTACATTAGGGGAATATTGAGGTAACAAAATGGGCCCCAAAACCAAAATTATACTAATAATTTTAACTTTAAAAGAACCAATAGGATTCAAGATGATGATGTCATCCCAAGGGGTAAATATTTTGGAGGAAAAAGAAAATTATTTTTTTAATTGTGTTTTTAGGTTATATCCTTATAGTTTTATTCAAATGTCAAGTATATACACCCATTGGATGTTGAATTAAATAACACGTCCAATGAGTACCCACTCTGCATATTTCTAAGTATACCCACATCAAAAATAATTGAAAATGCATGAAAAAAGCACGTTCAACATGTTTTTTTCATGTTTTTTATGTCTTTTTTTCAATGTGGGTCTACTCAGAAGTATGCAAAGTGGGTACTCATTGGATGTGTAAATTAATTCTACATCCAACAGGTTTCTACACTTGACGTTGACTAAACTTATAAGGAAATAAGCCTAAAATAGAATTAAAAAAACATAGTTTCCTCTCTTTTTATTTAAAAATCACAAATCTTATTTTATCATTTTAACTATTATTTATTATATTCCTTAGGAGGCCCATTTTAGACCTCAAAATTCTCTCAATGATGGGTTGGGGAGGTAGATAATGGGATATGTGAACTTGGAAGGCATGTGACTACATGGTAGAGGAAACCTAAGTAAATTTATTTTCAAAGAGTCATGTGCATACTCATTGGGATCATAAATGTATTGGGTGTGTCACGGGAAGAAATGAGCTAAATCTTCTCCCTAAGAAAGCAATTAATATAATGAATGGCATCATTGGATATGAAAAATCAGGACATGGAAAGTTGTTGATGTGAGATTTGGAGCCATAAAGCTCAGTTATTTTTTATGTTCTCTATTATAGAACATCGAGGATGGTGTTCCTTTAAGGGGCTGGGGCTTGTAACATCCCCTTGTTATACCCCTACTTATTGTAATGATAATTGTGACTACCACCACAACTAGTTGAACATACAATTAAACATTTGCTAATTATTATTTAAACTTAATTAAAAACAACCAAAGGTTGGACAACCTTACGGATCCTTGGTCTGACGGAAGCTTGTTTTTTGACTGGTTTTTCCTAAAGTCACTTGCTTGTCCACCTAGTTTTAAAATTCGTGACCCATACCCTATCGAATTAAATGCAACAATTTCTTATAGCCAAGAGAATCCATTTCTTGACAAGTTTAATGTGATGTGATTGGATTCGAACTGGAGTTGGCGGCATCTTGCTGACAATTTTGATAGTTCACTATCGATCTTTATGAGATTGGAGTGGGAAGATGGAAGGGCAGGAATTTCCTATTCTCATTTTTCTTCTCATATATAAAATAGAAAACTATTGAGGGAGAGAAAATTTTGGAGAAGCCAAGACAAGGCTCTCTCTAAGGGCCAAAGGGACACTCTTAAAGAAACAAAAAAAGAAGAATAATGTGGTGCTCTCTCTCTCTCTCTCTCTCTCTCTCTCTCTCTCTCTCTCTCTCTCTCTCATAAAAACACTAGGACACCGAAGAAAAATATATACACTCTCATAGAAAAGGACAAGGTATATCTCACACTAGCTCTCGCTCATGCTGGCTCAATCAAGCTTTTACATTTGTTTGGGTAACCTTATTCTCCATGGAGAACATAGTGCATTCACGATAGATTATGAACATTATGAAGTTGTATAGCTTAACGTGGCAATGCAGGAGGTGACTCTGATCCTATACTTCGTGATCTTGGGTCATGAAACTTGTGGTTGTGTTTAATGCCATTTATCCCTTGTCTAATCCTGTGAGGTCTGTGTGAATCTTATTGAATGAATGGACCACTAAGTGCTTGTTGTTGAACTGAAAAACCACCAAAATAGTGGACACCATCTCCTAAGTGTTAAACACCATGTTAAGCACACACATGGTGTATGAGGAAGATGAACACACACACACAAGAGACTCAACACAATGAAGGATAAGTGTGAGGCTTTCTTATTTTTCCATTATACATGATGTACATTTATAATACAATGGTGTGACTCTTGGTTTCACATTCCAAGGTCACTTGGACTCCATTGTGACTTTTCGCATTCCACACCTACCCATATAGGATTAGGTGTTCCAACATCCCCCCTTAATCCGAAGGGGTATGTGTGAGTCCAAGAAAAGAGTTCTAATACAAATCTGCAAAGTATACATGGCAACACTTGGGCTGAATCAACTCTCTGAAATGTTGTAAAAAAGAGGTGGTTTAAGGATGACCACCAACAATGGAACGCAATACTTGTTGCAGTTCCCGGAACTCTTCCAAAACTGGCAAGAAGCTGAAAGCTTCTGCTAGAGGAATTATCCCTCATAAAAAATGGAGACCTTCAACCTCAAACAAGGGAGGTCTACTACCTGTGATGGTTTTAGGATTACCAACAACTCTAAAATGCTTGAAGCATTTCCTAGAACTCAACCAAAGCTGGCAAGAAGCTGAAGGCTTCTGCTAGAGGAAGTGTTCCTCATATATGAAAGGGAGACCTTCGACCTAAAATAAGGGAGGTCTACTACCTGTGATGGTTTTAGGTTATCCACCAACCAAAGATGATGGTTTAAGGTTGTCCACCAACCGAAGGCATGCTCATGGGAATCTGTGTCTCTGGCTACATCTCTGAATGACGAATTGTGTCGCAGGCTCGCTTGAACTGCTGTGTCTCTGGCTACAACTCTGAACATGGAATGAGAGATTGTGGCTCAGGCTCGCTTGATCTGTCGTCGAAGCTTGTACATGACCACCATTTCCCCCCCTGTCAGGGACAAGGTGAGATGATGGCAAAAACTCAACTGCAAGTTTGCTCAATATCTGTGAACATGTTCTAACATGCGACTTAAACATCTTCTTGGCTGCTGATGCCCATTGCCAAGAAGCGATCCATCCAAGATGAATCTTGGTTCTTGCAGGAGGCTGAAGCTTGTTTCTGAAGCATCTATGTGAATAATGAGTGTGCTGACCACAGTGCTTGCATGGATGAAGATCAAAACAGTGATCTTTCATATGGCCAACTCGATCACAGTGTTGACATTTTACAATCTGTTTTTTTTGTTGTGGAGCAGGATCTGGAACAGCTGTAGGTGAACTATCATATAGGAATCCATCACTCTTAAATATGATGGGCTTGGTGTAGTCTAGAATATGAAAGGACACATCCTTGTCATATCCAAGACCAATTCAGTGCTTGTTGTGGACAAGCTCTTCCCAAGGTCTGATGATGGGCTTAGGAAGTGCAGGCTGAGCTACTGCATCTGCATGTACATCTGCTCTCATACAAGGAACTGAATGTGAATCATCTGGAACTTTATCTTCTTTCTTCTGATGAGAGACCTTCACAATATTCTAAACATAAACAGGTTCAGAATGGTGACTCTTTTGCTAAAGTTCATCTTGTTGGAGCTAAGATTCCAACTGCAAAAACTCAATCTTTTCTTGTGCATCTTGCAAACAACTTTGAATGTTACAAAGAGCATGCTTTCTCATTCTTATCATATCATCAACATTTGAATGAATGAGGTTATTCAAAAACTCTAATGCCTCATTGATTTTAGCCATTTCAACAACTTAGGCTCAAAAAATGAAAGGGTGTCGGCTTCAACCGAAAATGCACCCGTTTACAATGTGATTCAACAAATACAAATGACTCTAAAGAATTCTCAAATTACAAAATCTGCTCCTCAAATGATGGAGGGCAATCAACAATTTTTCAACTCAAATACACTTCAAGTCTTGAATGAAGATGCAAATCAATGTCAGTTCAATACAATATTTCTACAAATTTTTGTATGAGTGTGCAGCAAAAAACTTGTGCAAGAGGCCTTTAAGGCAGCTGAAATTTCCTTCAAATAGCTGTTTTGCAATGATGGCAAATTTGTCTTCTCATGTAAAATTCTTCATAAAATCACTCTCTTATATATGCCACAAATCATAAAATGTCAAATCTGCAATTTTCTCTATATATATTGTCCATTTACCGATATGTCATTTTCTTCTTTTCTGTTGTTCATTTCCTCTTCTTCCTCTCTCTCTCTGTTGTTCTTTTCTTTTTTTCTTTTTTATTTTTTAAATTAATTAAAAAAAAGGGGATTAATAGAAGTGGGAATTAATTAAATAGGATGGAAATGGAATTTAAAAAAAATGTGTAGGGAGGGGAATTAAAAGGGAGGGGGAATTTAAAAAGAGTGGGAGAGTAGGGAGAATATTTTTTTTATTTTTATTTTTTATTTTAAATAGATTAATTAAAATTGGAAATTAATTTAAAATGAGCGTGATTTAAAAAGGGAGGGAATTTTAATTAGGGAAGGGAAATTTATTGATAAGGGGGAGGTATTATATGAAAAGGGGGGGTGGATATTAAAATTATAAAAAACGATTTAAAAAAAAAAAAGGCGGTATTATACAGCTTGGTTGTATTGGTTATGGAGAGAGGGTAGCGTGGATGTGAGAAGGGAGATGAGCGGTCAAGGGGAGAGGGCGAGTGTATGTTGTGTGAGGGGGCTCAGGGTTTGCAGAGTGTTGTGAGCATAAAGAGGGGGCGCAGGGTTGGGAGGAGCGTTGAGAGTTGCAGTGGGAAAGAGGGGCGTATGAAGAAGCGAGCAGGGCGTGGTGAGGGGGCCGCGTAGGCGGGGTAGGGAGAGTAGAGCGAATAGGTGAGGGGGAGGGCATGTGTATGCGCAGAGAGGGGAGCGTGGGTTGGGTGTGCGGGAGAGATGGGAGCGGAGTGCGTGTGAGGTCGAGAGGTAAGTTGCGATAGGAACTTGAATAGCGGCCAAGAGGGAGAGCGATGAGTGTAGAGGTGAGTTGCAGTAGAGGTGAGGGCGTATTGTTAAGCGTAGGGGATAAAGGGTGTAGGGGTTTTTGGGCAAAGGAGTGTGGCTGCATTGGTGAGTGTGCAGAGGGCATAGTGGAGTTTAGGGGACGGTTAGTTGTATGGCGTGGGAGATATATGTTAGACGCAGGTTGAGATGTAATGTTGGAGTGGGGCCAAAAGGCCGCGAGGTATGTGAGGGGAGGGGACAACCTTTGCAGGGTTGTGCGTTGTGAGAGTGAGGGAGGCCGATGTTGCAAAGATTTTTTTTATTTTTTATTTATTTATTTTTATTTTATTTTTTTTAATATTAAAACAGCAGAGAGCAGAAAATGTAGATTTTCTTCCAGCAGCAGAGGACTAAGACTAAGACCCAAGACTTTAAAACAGCAGCAGATTTTTTTTCAAATATACAGCAATCTACTCCATTGCAGAATTTAACAGTATTCAGAAATATTTTCCATTAAAAACCCAGAAACTTGCAGAGATTTTTCAATGAAAAACTCAGAAATTTTTCTCTCAGAAACCCTCTTTAAACAGTATTCTAGTAGCTCTTGAAAATGCAGATTTTAATAAGCAGAAATTGCAGAGAAAAATTAGAATGAAAATCTTCAGATGGGCAGTGTTTCCTTTCTTCAAAGCCAATGCCTGAATGCTGCCAATTTCTGAATGCTGCTCCTTCTCAAAACCAATGTTGCTCTTCTTTAAAACAAATTCTGAATGCTGCTTCTTTTGAATGCGGAAAAATGACTGCTGCAACAATCTTTGAGTGCTGCAAAAATTATCAAAATTTTTGTAGATATGCACAGGCCATAGACACAAATGGTTCACTCAATTTGGAGTAGGGCCAGCAATCGCCCGCTTTGATACCATGTTAAACACACACATGGTGTATGAGGAAGATGAACACACACACACAAGAGACTCAACACAATGAAGGATAAGCGTGAGGCTTTCTTATTTTTCCATTATACATGATGTACATTTATAGTACAATGGTGTGACTCTTGGTTTCACATTCCAAGGTCACTTGGACTCCATTGTGACTTTTCGCATTCCACACCTACCCATGTAGGATTAGGTGTTCCAACACTAAATACTTGTTCAATCAATTGGTTTGAAATTATCCCTTATGCAAGTATACCCTCAAACTCTATATCTATCTCAATTGTGGTTATCTATAAGAGATATTGTAATGTAGTTAGACCATGGTTGGGTAGAGAGTGGAAGTCCCTCCTTTAGTTTCATGCTAATCTAAATCACTCAGATAAGCACAATGGTTTATGCATATTTAAATTTTGGATGATGATTTTGCATGTTATGTTGTTGGATGATGTATGGTCCTATTTCATTCATGAAATAATGTTTAGGTAATTGTGTATTCATGGTTGAAAAACTATCTTATATGTCCATGGTGTCAATGAATGCTTGAACTATGTGGTTACTTTCATCTTAATGAATTGCAAGTTCTCTGATATTTTTATGATTGGTGGTTTGAGAATTACTCAAGATAAAGTTGTAATATTGTAAGTTCTCCGCTATCATATATTTTTATGAATGGAACAACCCATTACCATACTCTTGATTGCAACCCATCATAAATGTTATGATTTTAATTTATATGTGTCCATTGTGCAAACTTATGAGTGTTATGCATGCATTGAATCTTAGAGCTATAAGGCTCATTGGTATACTCATGAATGGAATGATACCTATATAATATTGAAGTTGGTTGACTTGGTCTTAGGATCCATGCCTTTCTCTTAGCTCTGGATCTGGTGTAATTTGGCCTTATTCGGGCCCCCTTTATCTTATTTTGAAATGGTACAGTACTTCTGGGATTCTTTTCTCTGACCATGCGCTATAACTTCATAAATTTGGTATTTCGGGCATATGCCCTTGTTTTAAGAAATATGGTGATTCAAGGGTTGCAAGAGTCAACTTCGTCGTGTGGAGATTGGATCACTACAAAAATGAATTACTTATCTATATTAAATCAAACCTAGGGCATATTTTCCCTTCCATGCATGGATCACATTAGGAATCCAGTGATATGGGGATTTGGATGTGGATGGGGATGCTTCCATAAATGAAGGCATGGATGTGAATGAGACTATATTTCCTTGAAATTTTGTTGGATCCAATGATTCTGATATGTAGGGGTGGAAAATAGTGCACACCCTAGTGGAGGCTTAGATGGGTGCCAAGCCATATCTCCCTAAAAGAAAGAGGTGGATCAGTCACAAACCAAACTTAACGTGAAAAAAAAACCCAAACAATCGAAGGATAGAGAGGCTGATGAGAGTGGAACCTTGAGTGTTGGAACTCTATCCACCACCCACTTCTCACTGTCGAGAGCCTTGATGTTGTCAATCTATGTTGAAAATCATGAATACATAGTTAGTTGACCTAACCATGGTTCCCATTACGGAACCCTAACACTGCCCACCACTTTCTTTCCTTTTTTAAATGTTAAGACACTACAATCACCTAAACCAACCATGGTTCCAACTCAAAACTTTTTCCATCACTCATCACTCACCACTAAAGATTTTAATGTTTCCTTGTGGAGATGAAAAATCAACAAGGAGTAGGAGGGTTGTGTCTATTGGATGTGATGTGGTCCAAAGGGTGAACCGAGAATGAAACTTGGACCAAAACACATATAATACGGAATACCATGAAAAATTCAAGGAGGAAGACCCTATGGGCCTCAAGACCAAGATGACGTGGCAGTGTCCACATGGATGCCACCTAAGGACCCAAGGTGACGTGGACCAATATAGTGATGTTGTAGTTGTGCCATGTGAATGCTATGTGGAAGTACCATAATATCATGGATTTATATCAAGTTGATGTGGTAGTTAAATAAGGGCCACATGTGGATGCAACATAATATCCCAATTCTAATGTGGTATTATCTTTTTTTTCAAACTTCAAGAAGGCATAAATTTCAATCCAAGAGACATATTGAGATAAAATTTGTATTTTTGAAAATATCTCGATGAGATGAATGTGATGGTGTAAATTGTTTTTAGATTTAAATAAGTTGTAAAAAGAGAATTTTTGTGACCCCATATTCATACTAAACCATGGAGGTTGGGTCAATTCAATAAGTAACACCTCTCGTAGATTGAAATAGTACAAGGGAGTGGGAGGGACTATTACATTCTCATTGCCTCATTTTTGTTGAGCTTTACTAAATGAGAAAATTTGATATGTCCTAATCACTTATGCCATCACCAACCCCCATCCATATTTTTGATATAAAAACTTTATTTTCCACCATATATCACATAGACAGTGCTTGAAGTCCCAATTGCCTTCACTTTTGTTTTCCATGAATCTTCCTTCTTTACTTCAAATACATTCTGAGATTTGGTCTTTCCCTTTTCACATTATCATTTTTGGTGCATTGTTACCAAAAGTAACATTGAATCTTTGGTCTTCATTCAAATATACAAATTTTCTCTTGTCAGTTATCATGTGCTTTGAATAGTCGCTATCAATGTGCCATTTTTTTCTTGATTTGAGCATAGAGTGAAAATCCACACTCTTCTACATCCTTAGGGTTCTTTCTGCATACCTTAGTGAATTCTTCTTCCCTATATTGCCTATAATACCTTATCATATTTCTTATACAATCACTTGTCATGTCCAAAGTTATTGCATACATTACATTCCATTTCATCTAAGAGAGGAGAAAATAACATTATTAACATAGGGATTTCTGGACCTAGGCATTAAGAAATGACCAAATTTAACATTTACAGTTATGATATACCTATAGGCTCTACAATTTATAGCCTCATGATCAAAGTTATGACATGAAAAATAGTAGCCATAAAAGAGATTTGGGTACCTTTGTGTGAAGATTCTTCTTGATGGGATTTCTTTATGACTTGTTTTGTTGGTTGGCTTGAAAAAGGTTCAGGATTTTGCTACTTACGTGCTCCATTGTTATTCTTGAATTTGTTATGATTTTGTTTTTTTTTACTTATGGCATCATTCCTTGCTTTGATTAGTTAGGTGCTCAGTCCTTTTAGAAGATTAGTGTAGCTCTTGTGTTCCTATGTTCTCCATATATTAGAAATCAATTCTCCTTTGAATTTTTCATGATCTTCTTTGTAGACCAACCTTGTCTTGACTGTTTGTGATATTTGATTACTGAGAATATTGTTAAGAGTTTCAAATTCCTTTACAAATTTTAGGTTCAAATCCATTTGAGCTTTAGATTTCTCTATATCTTTTCTTAGAAAAACTACCCTGCTTCAAGATTTTCACAATTCTTCTCCTTTTATTTTATCTAGTACTTA
The DNA here is from genome assembly GCA_034641835.2 of Pinus albicaulis. Taxonomy (NCBI): domain Eukaryota; kingdom Viridiplantae; phylum Streptophyta; class Pinopsida; order Pinales; family Pinaceae; genus Pinus; species Pinus albicaulis. Next base: position 712,678,675 of record CM076582.1, read on the forward strand.
AGAATGTCTTATATTCTCACTGACTCTTCTAACTATATTTTTATAAGAATTGTTGTGTCATTTGTAGAATTTTCGTTCTCCTCATATACTTGTAGTTTTTATTTTTTCTTTTGGTTCTTTCTCCTTAGTTTGTAAATTACATCGAAGGCACTGAGGAGTTTTCCTTCTATATCAAATGATGCTTCAATCTCATTATCTTTTGGATTAGATCTGTCTTGATCAAACTAGTTATATTTGAGGGCCATAAGAATCTCTTCATCTAAACTTTCATGAGATTCACACTACTCTTCATCTTTTGTGGAGTTGGTATCTTCCTTAAAGTATAAGAGCTTCCTTTTGAAATATTTTATTTGTAATTCTTCTTAGATTTATTCATTACTTCATCTTATTTCTCATGACTTTTTTTATCTCTCGTAGCATATGTACATTTATATGTAAATTCACCTACTCTACCATAATTTAAACATTTCAATAGTAACTTACCTTTGTATTTTCCCGATCCTTTCTTCAACTTCCTCATGAAGTTAGCTTCCTCTTCCTTTGAATCATGAATTTAGCAATCATGATCTCTATTATATTTTGACATGTTTGAGGCTTTAAATGTTGCCTCCTTTAGATCATATTGTTCTTTCCTTTTTTTCACCTCATATAGAATTAAAATTCCAAGAAGCTCATCCATGGTTAGTTTATCTAAGTCATGTATTTCTTCTATGGAAGAGACCTTTGCATCAAATCTAGAGAGAAGAGATCTCAACACCTTTTTTACAACAATAGATTCATCAATTTTGTCACCAATTCCTTTGATTATATTTACAATCACATCCACTCTAGGAAAGAAACTTGTATTTTCTCATCTCCATTCATTTTTAAACCTTCAAATTTCGTTCTATGATATTGAATTTTTGCATGTTTTACCATAATATATCCTTCATAGTTGTTTCGAAGTGTGTCTCACATAGCTTTAGGTTATTCACACTTCATAAAATTCACAAAATTTGATTCTACAATACCACACGTAATAGCAATCGTCATATCTTTTGTATTATTTTGACTATTCTTCTTGTTAGATTCATCAATTGGTGGAGATAAAGGATTTTTATAACCATCTACAATAATTTTCCAAATATTTGTACCAAGATAAATTACATAGGTCCTCATCCAAATATTCTCAAAGGTATAATTATTTCCATTGAAAAGAGAATACTTTTTTGAAGAAGAACCTTCTTAGTTATCCATTTTCTTATAGGATTTTCCTTCTAACTATTAGTCTATCTTTGAGGGAAACCCACTCTAATACCAATTTTTGAAGATGATATAATATTGAGGGGATGGGGGTGAATCAATATTATACAATTTTTAAAAATGTTTAAATTCCTTAAGCTATTTCTAATAATATATCCTCAAACATACGTAAACACCATAGATCAAAATGGACATACATAGATAATGAGCCTCAAAGTTTTACATCGAAACCCATATGGGAGAAAATAAAAAAACATATTCTTCTTTATAGATGAATGTAGACACCAGCCTACATTTACATTAATTTACTAGCACCAAACAAAAGGAGACACCCATCCCCTAATTTACATGCACCAACTTGAAGGAACACCAATCCCCTAATTTATAGGCACCAACCTAAAGGAAACACCAATCCACTCATTGTTTTATATTTTTAATTTGAATCTTTCTTGATCCAATTAACTTATTCTTCAAGTACACTTAGTATTATCTATGTATTCACATTTCACTTATGATTTAATCTCTCTTCAAATATTATCTTTTGATGTAACTTGGGTTAGCATTCTATTGCAACTCAGGTTTGAATTATGATTTATTTTGGACTATCTCTACATAATCTTCATTGTCACCATATTATAATCTGCAAGTCAATATGTTTAGGCTTTCTTTGTTAAAATTGGATTTACCCATTCACTTGTTTTGTCGAGACTATGTATAGTTGTGTGTGTGTGTGTGTGTGTGTGTGTGTGAACACTCAAGGCAAATGATAGAATCCAATGAGACTAAGAGAGATGAAACAAAATCCATGCATTTATAACTTATGGCATCGTTCATAATTCCTACCTTTACCATGGGTATCGATGCATTCTATTGACCCATGGAATTGTGGATTGATTGGGTCACACTAATCCTATCACCAATGAGCACACCCCACTCCATTCAGACATTGTTTGCAAGCTTATCATGCACCAAAATACTTTGTTCTTCTCTTTTCTCCTTGTTATTCTTTAATAGCACATTCATATTTATAGTGACTCCAAGATTATTTATTTATACTTAATAGTTCCCTCATATCCAACCTTGTAGCACTCATTCCCTTCACATATGCTCATGTCTATGAACACGGGCCTATCATATTAGGACTTTGGCACACCAGGAACATTTTTTCCCTTTTCATATTTATCTTTACAACTCTTAATGTGGCAATGATTAGAGGGTTCTTAGACCTTAGAAACTACCCATTAACACCTCGTTATTTAGGTTGTGATCGTTTGCTTACATACCAAGCATGCACTATATCAAATTTGTGTGCAGGGCTCACAGCCCTTAGGTGTTAAACCTCTACACCTCGTAACTAGGCACCATGACCTAGTGCTTACATACTGAGAATACCTTATAATGGAGGCTCACTCTTTTTGTGTATCCCAATACCACAATACTCTCATACCTGTCAATTGTTGGACTTTTCAACTGTTTTGTTACTGACAATGATTTCCCAATCACACTGGGACATTGAATACAAGAGAGCTCTACCATGCTCATCCTGGTACCTTGGTACTTCGGTATAGAGGCCACAAGGGTTGAGCCCTTAGCTTTATGATTTTCGCCTATAACCATGAATTTTTAATTTTTTTTTCCAAAACTAAATACACATGAAGAAATTTACCAAAGGTGATTCTGGTGCAAGTCCAAAGACCTGTGGGTTTTCCATTTTACACCACCGTGCCCCACTCATTGTCTACCATGTGGTCCTATTTCCATGTCATTTTCCACATCATATCGGATATCAGCCTAATGATGTTGCTAAATACCACCTAGTGCCTAATTCTCTAGTATACTAGTATGGGAACAACCATTACTACGTCGTGTGCCAAATCATTTTCCATTTCATCTACTGCAACCAATTATTCCCTTCCATGTGTCTGAGCGCTAACATGTTCCTAACCCATGTCACCTACCAATCATCCAGTCGACCAACCAAATTCACCAAAAATAAGTTCCATATTTCCTCTTCACAATACGTCACATCACATAGAGTGTCACCTAGCATGCCACATCCTCTCTGGCACGTCATACCAGATACTAACCTATCCTTTTTTGATGTTAATACTATATTCCCAGATCCTGATATATTTAAGCTCTATTATTCCCCATCCAATATGATTTTTTTTAATATAAGAATGGTTTAATCATGGATTCACTACATCCTTTACTTTAACCGCCACGCATGTGTGAACACAATTTAGACATGGAACGTTAGATTAAATAATTCTCAGCTATTAGATCCATCATATGCATAATCATACCATAACATGTGTGCATGTGTGAGCCCAATACAAATCTTGGCAATTGATTTATCACACAATCAATCATTGTGAAAACTCCAAATTTTGTTTAATTTTTGTGCGAGCATACCAAATTTCATTATGTACATGTGAGGGTCTGCCATGAAAACACCAAGTTTCATTCTAACACCTTGCTTGGTTCTTGACTACTCGACCATTAGAACCTCCTTTAATATCCAATGGTTTGAAAACTTTGCATGGCCCTCTGTTGCTAGATCATCAGAACCTCCTTTAACATCCATTTGTTCCAATGCCTTACATGACCCTTTATTTCTCGAACATCAGAACCTCCTTTGACATCAATGATAGCATTGGATTTGAAATCAATGACAACATATGTGCAACACTATAATTATTGAATTAGATCTTAGGAGGATAATTCTGACAATATCCTCTTTCTATATTTAAGATGCTCAATTTATTCATCATAGCCATTTTTCCTTGTATCAACTCATTAATAATTTTGTCAAAATTTTGGAGAAATACTTGCAAGGTGGGGTCAACTCAGGAAAATTGTTTACGTTTGACCTCCACTTCAACACAGGGATATAAAAGCAAGTCATTTTTATATGTTTCCAAATTTCAATCAATGGTTTGCACAAAGGCATTGGATTGGTCAAGGATTTGAGCATAATTGTCTTTTAAGGCATAAGATATGTTTCTTGGGGAAGAATCAACATATAATGCGAGGATGTTTTGCTTAATATGCTTGTAAAACTTGGGTACCTCTTTGAGCAACTTGTCATGCCTTTGAGTGAAATCCTTTACACTCTCATTGTCATTATTTTTGGCTCCTTGAAACTTGGCTAAGAGTTATGTTAGTGTCCTATGTCTAGGGATCTTGGTCATGTTACTCTTACTATGTCATTTGAGGTCATGTTTATAAGGTCATGTTAGTGTGTTCATTTTGTTTTCATCAGTGCCATGGTATAAGAAGATTAAATTTTTCAAAGGGTCATAAAGTTAAAAGAACATTTTTTCCATCATTTTAAATACAAGGTCACGAGTCATGATTTTAATTTGAAAGCATGAAGAGTCAATTCTCATTTAGGAGACTCTAGGGATCAATGTAATCAAGTCTTTATTATCACAGTTTAAGTATGTAGATCAAGTCTAAATCAAGAAAAATTCATGACAATGGATTGGGCATAAACTTGGAGGCAGTGATGAGTCAGTTTAAATGTCTTTTCAATAGCAGGCTGTGATCTTAGCAAGGAGGTAATGGATAAAAGTTTTAATTTTTTCAACTAGGGTCAAATTCTACATTGGAAAGCTCAGATGATTAAGATAATAATTTAACTAGATTCCTCTTTTAGAGAGGATCAAAATCGACCTATAGATTTCCCCAATCGGTTAAGCAGAAGTTAAGTTTTGAATTCATTTTATTTTAATGAGTTGGTTAACTGCATGTTGATCCGGTCAAAGCCCCAAGCAGTCACTCACAAAGTTATAAATAGAGGCGACCTCAAGCTCATTTTCACACATTCTCAAGCGATTTATGATTTTCATCCATCATTTTATTTCGTCTATGTTTATTTTTTGGCTTGCAAAGGTACATCAAAAGGAGCTCGCGCAGTGGATCGGGATCAAGGTCTGAGACACATTTCAGATCTGGATCTATTGGGCCAAAGCCATGAGAAAGAAAGGCCTAGGTAGTGGCCTAGGTCATCAGATCCGCAGAAAGGGTGTGTTGTGTCCACAACCAAGGTGCAAAAACCGCTGGCACATCTTGCTAACGGTGCAGACAAAGTCCTGAGGTCATATCAGGTTGTTATGAAGCTCAGCCACAGGCACAGAACGTTGTGGTAGTGGCTCAGAGTCCTTCAGCTGCGAGTTGAGAATGTTAAGGTCACAGATCAGAGAGTTACTGGGTGGATCATATTTTGATCGCCTTCAGTTGGTTGTGCAATAACTTCAGAGATCAGTTGTTCAGTCACAGTTACGTCAGAGTAGTCGATAACAGACTCCTAGATTCAGATCTAGGACATTTTAGATGATATCACTTGGTGAAATATCATATATGATTTTTGTTATTATAGATCTACTGGTTTGCATATCATATCGGTTTTTTTTAGCTGCAGAAGTATCTTCAGTCATCATTCAGTATCATTCATGTTTATCAGTTTTCTACAGCGAGTGTCAGTGCATTTCAGTTGTTAGATTCAGTTTCCTTCATGCAAAAGTTTGGGTATGGTTTTAGTGCTTGTATGATATTTGTTTTTTGCATCGTAAATATATGTACTCATGGATCATTATACTCTTGTTTCTAAATCATTCAATGAAGATCTAAGAAGAATAATTTCCAAGGTTTTTCCCCATAGTGGGTTTTACCCTGGTCTCGGACCAATCCTAGTGTATCTATGTGTTCATGCTACTCTTCCCTTGATATTTTAATTTTCGTTGTTTAGATGACGATGATGATGATGGTTTTTTTCTTTCATAGTTATATATTCTGATGCTTAATAATTTAGATCTATACAATGGAAAATTTATTTGGGGAGAATGTAACTATCAAATTAAATAACAATGTTGCTTTATGAAAAAAATATTAACATAGTATAAGAACTGGTTGAATAAAATCCATGGAGATCACCCAAAGGAAAAACTTCTATGTAATCAAGAAAAGGATGTTAGAGACCTAAAATAATTCTATGGTATGAAGAAATCCCTAAGAAGTTAGATGATAAGGGTGTTAGAGAAACCTTGGTTTATGAGATTCGGTATATGAAACCCTTGCATAGCCTTTAGAAAGATGCTCAAGAACTTGGATTGATTTGATAGCTGACCTGGGTACTGATAAAGTTTTTGGTTGAAGGAAACATTATTTTATGAATGGATCTTGAAGGTTGATTCAAGAGGGAGAGGATCATCTCTCATTAAAGATAAGTATTCCTTAACTTATAACTCTTACTCTTATTTATGTTGATGGATCTTATTTCTATTGTTATTGTTTCTATTCATTACTTCCTGCATGTATATTTGAGCACCTTGATATATATAACCTCTGTGAAGAGATGTGATGAGAGGATCCCTCTTGAGGATCTTTGGAAATGCAGGAAAGGTATCTAGATCGGAAAATGAAGGAAAGTTGGGTAGATCTAGAAATGCAGCCAAATCTGGAAAAGGAAATATGGCTAGATACGGAAAAGGTAACGAGGCACTTGTGCACTACAAGCTACCTATTGGAAGGTGCATAAGTAATACAGTAAGGCATGCATGGTATATTGCTTTAATTTTATGATTTATCTACAAACTTGGATGGATAGGTGAGCCCTTCGGTATATTGAGTGTTAGATGATCAAAATATAATAATGTAAGGTTAGGATAAAAATATTTATTAAATTATAATATTTAATAAATATTAGAGACACTTAGAAATATAATATTGTTAGCAAAGATAGGACTCTAGAATTGAGTCGTATCTTAGGCTCTAAAATAGGAATAAAGTTAGTAGATTGGATAGAAGATAATTTATTGTAAATGGACACTTGTTGTTTTTTCAAGTGATCCATAACTAAATTAAGTTAGGACATATAGCCTATAAATAGGTTAGTCTCCTAGTTGCAAATTTAGTGGAAGTTTACGTTTGTAAACTCCTGCAACTTTTTATGTAATTTATTTTCCAATATCAATAAAATTATGTTTTTAAGTAAACTTCTACCATTATTGTGGTATCAGAGCCACCAATAATGCAGATCATGTGAAGGTGGAGATTTCAGCTATGCAGGCTTTTGAAATTCTACCAAACAAGTTAATTGGGATTTTTTATCACAGGAACGGCCAACGAAGGCACAGTAAATTTGTGAGCAGAGGAAAGCAATTCAACGATTACGTTGAATGCATTGGTAGAGGCCACATTGAATGGACTGTGGTGTTTCATGTACAGCGTTGAAGCAATTGTTAAAGAATTTGTTGAATAGACTGTGGTGAAGCCGACTGTTGAAAATCGAAATTCCGCCCACAATATTCAAGTAATGGTTAAGAGCTATAACATACAGCAGTAGATAACGGATTGGGTTGACAGTAAATATCCATTGAAATGGAAAGCCAACGATCCAGTTTCCACTGCATTCCATAACCTATAGGTTCCATCGAAAAGCGATTTCTCTGTTTTGTTTTCATGTGTTAGTGTGATACATATGTTGATGAATGTCGTGATGGACAGACCAATTGTCTAAATCAAGAGCAGAATGTGTTGTTTAATGAATTCATAATTGGGTCTCTTGCAAAGTGAACCATCGGTTCCCCACAGATAGAATTTGCAATAGGATAGATTTTATGTTGTCCAAACTTGGTTTGTTGGGATTCAAATTCCACTATTTTAAAACCTTGTTATCATGTTATGTAACAATATGATCCTGCAAGGCCTCACAACATCTTGTATGAGTTGAAGCTTATTCAACGTTCTAATATTTCATGTTCTAGTGTAGTTGCAAGAATTACCGTTGAATTTCCGCATAATTTTTTATGTATGGTGGATTGTGCGTTCGGTGTGAAGCTCTGATAGATGATTAAACTGTTATGGACGATTTGGGTGATTGCAAATTCAATTTTATGGTGAGAATAGAGCCATTTCCCTATTCATTGTGCAACAGTAAAGTGTTTAACACAGTAAAGAAAGGGAGCCCTGCATTGCTGGAAACGTAGTGTGCATGCAGACTTGTTTCCTATGAATCACTCACTAAAGAAGTCTTCAGAATTGTTTCTTTTTTTCATAAAAATCGTTCAAATAACTTGAAAATAATGTTCTCAGATGAAAATTTTTTACTTTTTCTATCAGCAGACTCCTTTTTATCCTTAGATAATATTTACAAAAATTCCATCATTCCTTGCATGGGATTGTAGTCTCCACGATTATTATCAATAACTTGCACTTGTCTTGATTTAAAGTTAGACGTGTTTGTCCTTTCTCGGCATAGATTTTTGTATTAATGTGCAGGTGCAATTCAGAGTTCCCACAAAATTATTGAATGGATGATGAGCAATATAAAAGACGAAGTTGCAGTTGAAGGATATTTGTTCCAGCAAACTTCCACCCCCACAAATAAAAAGTAACCTCAAAGGAGTTGGAAAGGGTGTCTTCCATAAAAGAAATGGTAGAAGAAAGCCAACATAATTTCCAATCTTGAAACTTATTTTCTAGGGCTAAAACAAGAGAGATTCTGGAGCGATAAGGGATATATTTCATGTTATTTTTTAATGCATTGTAATATTTTGTAATTGGAGTTATAAGGGAGACAATTGTATTTTTTCTTAGAGAAATAAGGGTTATTATGTGTAACTCAAAGTACCTTTTACTTTGGGGGGGGTAGATTTTTTTTAAGAAGTAATTTGTACGAGAATTGTCAAGTGGTCAAATTTTGCAAAGATTTCATTGTAAAACACTCAACAACAATTTGACTAGAGCCAAGTGCAAAGCTCAGTCATTTTTCTCCTTTTTTTAATGACTATACAAGGGTTAAGGCCAAGCCCCGATAGAGCGTTTTTTATTTGCGTGGCGTGTGTTGTTTTTGGCGTGGCGTGTTTCGTGTGACGAGTTGCTAATTTTATTTTTGCGCTTGATTCTTCTGGTGCACTGCTTCAACACTATCATGTCAAAGTTAATTAATCTGTTCTCTGAATCTGATAAGCTAGATGGGGTGAAATCTTATAAGACATGGAAACTTCTAATTGAAAGCACTCTCATTTATAATGAATTGTGGCATGACATATGCGATGGCAGCATTAAGCCTAATAAACCAATAGATGCAGCTTCACTTGCAAAATGGGAAGTAAAAAATGGCAAAGCATTAGCTCTTATAAAAGCTTTAGTTAATAATCAAATGTACATACATATTGAAAATTCCTCAGATGCATGGACTTCTTTACGTACATTCAAAGATCTCTTTGATACACAACCTGAATCAAAGAAGGTTGATCTTCAATTAAAATTGCTTCAACAGAAATTAACTGAAGGTGGTGATGTCCTTGAGTATATTTCATGGCTTAAAAACATCAAGCAAGAAATCATAAATGATGGTTTTCAAGCTGTCGATGAAAGTTTCTTAACTACGATTTTAATTTTTGGATTTCCATCATCATATACCCTTTTTTGGAAACTTTTCCAGTCACTGGAAAGTTTGATGAATTGAGTGACATGTTATCCCAACATAATAAAACCTTTGGGAAGAAGAAACAAATTGGATAAGATGTCTTCTTCACCGAAGCCAGCTCAAGTAACTCCTCAGTTAATAGTTCAATAAACAGAGGAAGATGAAATTTCAATCAAACTCAAGAAGCCCAAGGTCGTGGTTGCAGTCAAAGAAGAGGAAACAATTTCAACAGAGGCTACAATTCTGGCAGAAGAAATTTTCAAGGAAGAGGCAACAATCAAAATAGAGGATATCATCAAGGAAGAGGACAAATTCCAAGCAGAGGAAAAACTCAAAACAGAGGCCAAAGTAGAGGACAAGGACAGTCTCAAGGCAGAGGCAGTGATTTCAGTCAAATTTTTTGCAGGAGATGTAACAAAGTTGGCCACTATGTGGCAGATTGTAGAACTTCTATTGAGAAGATTCCCAAGTTTCATCCAAACTCTACATAGTTTTCAAATGATGAATATGATCCTAATGGTTTCGAATATGTCTTCACCAACACAGAATCAACAGATTTACAGGTTTCAAGCTTTTTTAGAAGTGATTATGAAGATTCATGGATTATGGATACAGGCGCAACTCAACACATGAATTTTCAACGTGAATTATTTTGGAGTTTCAAATAATTTCATCTGAATTCAATCTATCTTGCTAATAAAACAAAACATACTCCTTCAGGCAAAGGTGTAGTTAAAGTTTTTTTTACCAGGCATTGGAGAAAGAATGATTTCAAATGTATGGTATGTCCCAACATTTAAGAAAAATTTGTTATCTTTAGTCACGATTCGACAAGCAAGACATATGGTGATTATGGAAGATGGCTTACTTAAAATTAACTCAGTCAAACAAAACATGAAAACAGTAATGACATGTTATGAAGATGGAAAATTGTTAAGGATGAAAGGGATAGTTATTCCAAGAAATTCTGACTTTGTAGGATCAGCAAGTACAGATATTTCATTGATCACATTGTGAAATGTAAGATATGGCCATCTCAACTTTGACAGTCTCTCTCAGTTACAAAAAGAGGGAATGATTAAAGGTCTTCCAACCTTCAAAAAGGAAAATCCAAAGTGTGAATCTTGCATTTTTGGGAAACAACATCGAGAGACTTTTCCTACAAATTCATGGTGTGCAAATAGGCATTTGTAGTTGGTTCACAATGATATTTTTAGACCCTTCCCAACTTCACTCGGAGGTTGCAGATATTTCTTACTCTTTGTTGATGATTTTAGCAGGTTGACTTGGGTATATTTTTTGAAGCAAAAGTCAGAAGCATTTGAAAAGTTCAAAAATTTTCGTCAGCCTATTGAAAATGAAGTAAAGGAGAAGACTGGCACTCTTAGAACTGACAATGGTAGAGAATTCACTTCAAATGAATTCAAAAATTATTGCATGGATAATGGCATAAAACTACATCTTATCAATGTCTACACCCCGCAGCAAAATGGAGTAGTAGAAAGAATGAATCGTACCTTGTTAGGAATGGTGCAATCTATTTTAACTTTCAAAAAATTAAGTCCTTTATATTGGGCCGAAGCAATTCATACCACTAACTACTTGAGGAACAGATCTCCTACTACTTCTTTAGATGGAATCACACCTTATGAAGCATGTTTTGGCTTCAAACCTCGGGTAAAACATCTCAAATTTTTTGGATCAGTCTGTTATGCCTTAGTTCTGAAGGAAAAACGAACTACTTGATGCACGCAGCTTGAAGTGCACAATGATCAGGTATTATGATGAGAATAAAGGGTACCAAATTTTGTCGAATGGGAAATTTATTGTAATCAGAGATGTGATTTTTGATGAAAATGAGAGTAAGAATGTTGAAGAAGTTGAAAGTCTTCTTCAAAAGTTAGAAACAAAAAGTGATAAAAGAAACGGAAATTTACAAAGTCAACCAAATTCACAAAATTGGTATGAACTTGAGTTCCCTTCATCTGAAAATGATTCATCAGTTCTTCTTCTTCATCAATGCCATCTGGGTCTTCTAGCAGTTCATCCAACTCTCCTAGCAGCATTAGTTCTTCTGATAGTGACTCTCCGCCCCCGGAACCTGCGGTTGATCAAAAAACATCATTTTATATCAACCATCTTTACAATGATGGTGATTTTTCACAATCTCAAACCAGTGAACATCAATTTCCAAAATGCGCAGTTCAACTTTTGAAATATGTAAGGCCTAATGAATAGAATAAAACAGGAACAAGGGGATCACAAATAAATGAAGGAGCCTTGATAGCAAATGATTTTACTGAACCTTATACATACCGAGAGGCAGTAAAACAGAAATAATGGCAACAGGATATGGTTGATGAATATCAAGCAGTTCAGGGCAATAACACTTGGAAACTTGTTGATTGTCCTCAAAATGTTAAACCCATCGGATGCAAATGGGTTTACCGAATTAAGTACAAGCAAAATGGTGAAATTGACAAGTATAAAGAAAGACTTGTTGCTAAAGGTTTTGCACAGTAGGAAGGGATAGATTATGATGAAACATTTGATGCTACAACTAAATGGAACACCATTCGACTCACACTTGCATTAGCAACTCAACAAGGATGGAAATTTTATCAGATGGATGTAAAAAGTGCTTTCCTAAACGGTGATTTACAGGAAGAAGTGTACATGACACAACCACCAGGTTTTGATATTGAAGGAACATAAAGTATGCAAACTGATAAAGGCTTTATATGGGTTAAAACAAGCTCCCCGAGCTTGGTATGCTAAAATGGATGAATACCTTCGGAAAGTTGTTTTTCAACGAAGTGAATCTGATGATACCTTGTATGTACGCCAACAAGGTAAAAATCTAGTGATTCTGGTTATGTATGTAGATGATTTGAGTATCACTAGAAACAATGATGATCACATTACACAGGTGAAAAAGGAGTTACATGCAGGTTTTAAGATGACAGATTTGGGACTACTTCACTACTATCTTAGAGTTGAAGCATTCCAACGTCCACATCATATCTTCATTTCACAAAATAAGTATGCAGCAGAAATTCTTCAGTGATTTGGAATGTAGGATTGAAAGCCTGTTCTTACCCCTATGGAAAAAAACTTGAAACTTTCAAAATTTGAAGGGGGGGAAATGGTGGATAGCACTACTTATAGACAGTTGATTGGTAGCCCGATTTATATGACAACTACTCGACCAGATTTTTCTTATGTCGTCAGTATTCTTTCCCGATTTATACAGGAACCACGAGACAGCCACTGGAATGTAGCTAAAATATTTCTTCGTTATATCCAAGGAACAAAAGATTTTGGTCTCATTTACAAAAAGACTAAAAATTTTGTACTTGGTGGATTTTCAGATGCCGACTTTGCTGGCAGTATTGATGATAGGGAATCAACCTCAGGTTATTTAATGAAAATGGGGTCAGCTGAATTTTCCTAGAGTTGCAAGAAGAAAGCTACAGTGGCCACTTCTTCAGCAAAATCAAAGTACATTTCAACATGGGAAGCAGCATGTGAGATTTTTTGGTTGCGTAGATTTTTACAGGACTTGGGAATTCCTCCAGCAGAAGCTACTTCATTATTCATCGACAACCAGTCAGCAATAAAGCTTGCCAAGAATCCAGTTTTTCATTCAAATACAAAGCATGTGGACACCAAGTATCATCATATCATATCACTCATTGCAAAGGATGTCATCAAGCCGATTTATTGTCCTTCAGAAGATCAGACCTCCGATATCTTCACCAAACCTCTTGGCAGAATAAAATTTACTAAGTTTAGAGATGAACTTGGTATATGTTGTAATGTATATTTGGATTATAGGGGGGAATGTTAGATGATCCAAATATAATAATGTAAAGTTAGGACAAAAATATTTATTAAATTATAAAATTTAATAAATATTAGAGACACTTAGAAATAAAATATTGTTAGAAAAGATAGGACTCTAGAATTGAGTTGTATCTTAGGCTCTAAAATAGGAATAAAGTTAGTAGATTGGATAGAAGATAATTTATTGTAAATAGACACTTGTTGTTTTTTCAAGTGATCCATAACTAAATTAAGTTAGGACATATAGCTTATAAATAGGTTAGTCTCCTAATTGCAAATTTAGTGGAAGTTTACGTTTGTAAACTCCTGCAACTTTTTGTGTAATTTATTTTCCAATATCAATAAAATTACGTGTCTGAGGGCACTTCTGCCATTATTGAGAATGTCTGCTTCTCAGATGGATCATGCATGCACATATAAGAGTGACTGGGATTTATGTTGATGAAATAGTGCACCTGATATTGAATGGTTTGATCGTGATGATCTACTTGATTTTGCGAGGGTACTTGATGTGATTGTCGATCACAGATATAATAGCATAATTGAATGTGTGGCAAACATCTATTTCTCTTAGATCTGGATTTTGATTATAGTTACCATGTGTGTTTGACACCTCCATCAAAAGGGAGGATGGTTATGGTATCTTGTTGTGATTAATATGACTATGTATGTTATAACCTAATTTTTGGATTGATGTCCTGTAGGAACAGGAATCAGTAGATACCAAATGAGAGCAGTGTTGATTGAGAACAATGAGTGCTCATCCTACCTTGATTGAGCTCTCGGGGTGAGGAATTGAGGTGAAGGACTCTTGGGGTTGAGGGAACTCTAGACAATAGGGGGTATTCCCTATTTGTTACCCAAGGTTTAGAATTTTTATCCCCTATCCACGTAGAGTCGTAGAATTTTGCTCCCATATTTTGTCTTTGTAGAGGATACCCCAGTTGGCCTCATACCCAGAAGCTGGGCCAGATTGTTGGGAATATCGCTCCTTGTTTTTCCAATGAGTTGAGAGTGTACTTGGGGTGTACAACCTAAGTGGATTATGATTCATATGTTCTACTACATGACTATTCAGGGTCATATATGGGAAGATCAATAGACAATAGGATGGGTTGGGATGACCCTATGTGATTTTGGGTTGAGAGTGAGCTCCCCGATGTGAAATAACCCTGTGTCATTCCGGGTTGACAATGAGCTCCCAGATGTGACACCAGGGTCATGATGATCTCCCCTGCATGGATGGGTATCCTATTTTCTATACATGGGGTTGTATAAGTATAGCTCCCCCATGATATTCTGGGTCGAGATGTGCTCCCTGATGTGATTAAAGGTTAAGATGTACTCCTTGTTGATATGCTCTCCGATGATGATATTTCAGGTAGTAGCCTGATGGCAGAGATTGCATGATTATTCCCTGATGAATGAAGGGTGGTAGCCCAATATTCCCTCAGGTGACAAATTCTTATTCTTCTAGATCCGAGAATGTTCATTATACAGGCATAAACAATCAAGAGATAATGATAAATAAGCATGAAGAGTACATTGATGTTTTGTAAAGAGCAAGGTTCACAGCATGAAGACTACATGACAGATATGTTCAGTGACAAAACATGATGATGCATGAATATCAGAAAGGCATATTGATCGATGAACATATTTCAGTAGATTTTGTTGAGCCATCATAACTCCATGATTCAGAGATCTACAAGTAGAGAATGAAAAAAATAATTCTTCTGAGTTGAGAGGGAGTGTTAATTTTTGCAACTAGGGTCAAATTACAAATTGGATAGCTCATATGATTAAGATAATAATTTAGCTAGATTCCTCTTTTCAAGAGGATCAAAATTGACCTATAGATCGCCCCAATCGGTTATGCGGAAGTTAAGTTGTGAATTAATTTAATATTTTAATGAGTTGGTTAACTACACATTGATCCGGTCAAAGTCCCAAACGGTCACTCACAAAGTTATAAATAGAGGTAACCTAATGCTCATTTTCACACTTGTTCAAGTGATCTATGATTTGCATCCATTATTTTATTTCATCTATGTTTAGGTTTTGGCTCGCACAAGTACGTCAGAAGGAGCTCACACAGTGGCACGCAATGGATCGATATCAGGGTCTAAGACACATTTCATATCTGGATCTATTAGGCCAAAGCCGCGGGCAGGAAAGGCCTAGGTAGTGGCCTAAGTTATCAGAGTCACAGGTAGGGTGTGTTGTGCCAGTGGCCAAGGTTCCAAAGTCGTTGGCACAACTTGCTAAGGGCATGGCCAAAGTCCTGAGGTCAGATCATGATGTTATAAATCTTAGCCGTGAGCATAGAACATTGTGGCAGTGGCTCAGAGTCCTTCAACTGTGGGTTGATCATGTTAAGGATGTGACTAGGAGGGTTACTAGGCAGATCAAATTTTGATCATATTCTGTTGATTTTGTAGTGCCTTCAAAGATCATTCATTGAGTCACAATTGCTTCATAGCAGTCGATAACAAACTCCTAGATTCATATCTAGGACATTTGAGATGAGATCACTTGGTGAAATATCAGATTTGAGTTTTGGTATTATAGATTTGTTGGTTTACAGATTAGATTTTTTTTTTTAGTTGTAGAAGTATATTTAGCCCTCATTCAGTATCAGTCGTGTTCATCATTTTCCTATAGTCAGTTTAGTGAATTTTAGTTGTTAGATTGAATTTCCTTCATGCAGAATTTTGGGTATGGTTTTAGTGCTTGTATGATATTTTTTTTCTGCATCATAAATATATGTACTCATGGATCATTTTACTCTTGTTGTTGAATCTACAATGAAGATGTAAGAAGAATAATTTCCAAGGGTTTTCCACATAGTGGGTTTTTCCCTCATCGCGGACCAATCCTGGTGTCTTTATGTGTTCATGCTTCTCTTCCTTTGATCTTTTACTTTCCATTTTTTAGATGATGGTGTTGTTATTTTAGCATAGCTATATATTATGATGCTTAATAATTTAGATATGTACAATGGAAAATTTATTTGGGGTGAATGTAACATGTTAACAATGGAATGTAACAATCAAAGTAAAGAACATTGTTGCTTTATGAAAAAAAATTAACAAGAATGATAGTCCTTCTCTCTTCCCCATGCATTGCAAATTTAGACATTTGTTGCGCATTCATGATTATCCATCAAAAATCATGATAAACACTTGCTTCTCTCTTCAACATATTCATTGGAGGCTTCAGCTCACTTGATTTGGTCACTGCAAAAAGGAGGCAAGGGCAATATGAGTTCAGACAGTGCTACCATTCTTGCATGAAAATTCTCAAAATTCTCTCACGGGTTTATCCTTCAGTCTTGAAATAATTGTGAAATTTGCTTATTTTCATTATGTAAACCCTTGAATGCAATTCTTGGTTTAACCTAGGGACTGTAACAAAGTTTTTTCCCTTGAAATTTATGCCCAAACGTGTTTTTAAAGCCAAAAAATTTTTGTGTTTCATTTCTAGACCTGTGCACTGTGACTGCCCCTTGTCCAATTTCTTGCCAACAATTTTCAAATTTCTAAGTTCTATAGGGTTTAATAGAGAAAGTCTAAAATTGTGAGTCTTGATTTAATTCCTGGATTGTGTCTTGAAACATTTTCATGAGGTTTAGAAAATATAACACCTCCATTTGTTTCCTAAAATGTTGTTCATAAACTTTTCCAATGAATTGCTGCAAAATTGAAACTATGTCAATGCCAGAGGATAAAAAACACAAAGGGGGAGCCATTGTATGTTTTGAACCAGAGAAAATCACAACCATCAATGCAGATCCAGCCATCAGGATTTATTTTGAACAGGTATGGTGCATGAGATTCTGTGAAATAATTCAGGGATATCATTTGCAGTTGACTAAGGCATTTGCTAGAGGTTTTGATGGTGTGAAAGAAAAGGTGGGAAGCCTGAATTTTCCAATCTCGTCCCAAACAATATCTTAGGCCAATGAGATTCCTTTAGGTGGATAGGAGTGGTTCAAAGGAATGGATTTTCATTTTTTTTTCTTTCAAGGATTTTCTCAAGCCAAAACACAGGAAAGGGTATGGTTCATCTATTCCAAGGATTTATTTACAATATCATCATGACAACTTGTTGGGGGTCATCCAAAGGTACTTCACATGTGAGGGGAGATTCAGTAGGGTGTATCACTATCACATTAGGCTCTTGATGCATTTTACTAGCAATAAAACTATGAATATTCCCTATTATATGTTTAGGAGTCTATGTAAGGTGGTTGACCTAGTGCAGAAAAAACGAAGTCAAGTTGAGGCCAATTTATTTCGTTTTGCATTAACTAAATTTTCGGTAATGCAGGAGCTTGAGAAGAAAGCTCAGACATGGTAGGAGTTCTTGGTTTCTTCAGGTTGGGCAGCACAAACTTCGAACTGCCAAAGGACTAAGAAAGACACACCTTTCGTTTTGGTCGAGGAAGCTTCACATGCAGCAGCAAGCTCAACCAAGAAACCTTTGGCTAAAGGAAAATTAGATGGCAAGAAAAGTGCTAAGAAATTACAATTTTCCCCTAAAGTAGAAAAGGTGGTAAGGGTGCTAAGAACAAGAGTTTCACCTAAGAGATTAGCTATGGTTCCTCAATCGTCACTTATTCAAGTCATCGAATCAGAGAGGCCCCAAAAAGAATTCGAAATTGATGAAAAGGACCAAAATATTGGGGAGTTACAAGATCAGTTGGACAAGGCCCATGTGACAATAACTTATTTGTAGCAGTACAATAGGGAGCTCAGACATAAAGTGTCTCAAGAAACTATCCAAGCTAGGAGAGAAGAGTCATCCAAGTAAACATTGTCACATGTTGCCAAAGACAAAGGTAAAATGCTAATTGATGTTTAAAAGATGAAAGAGTCAATTCAATATTCAAGGATACCTAAGACTAGGTTTGTTTTCAAGGTGCAAACATAAGAAAAGGAGACTGTGAGCCTATGGTTTTTTATGAGCATAAGGAATTCGAAAAGCTATTGGAGCAGCTTGAAGGTAAACAACATCAAGTAGACCACCTTTTAGAGAAATACCATAGCGATAAGATGTCCTTGTTTAAATAGGTAGAGGTTGTGTTGTGGTGAAACACAACCCCCCCATTTTTAACTTATAAATGAAAAATGGGGACCCTTTTTACCGATCACTTGATAGTACTATTATTGGAATTTGAAAATGAGGAAAGGCCAAAATGAGTTTGATTTCTCCTTATCTGTCTATATAAATTTTTTTTGACCTCATTTGGATTAGTTGTTGTAAAATACACTTGTTTGAAGATTAGATGTGTTTTAGCCATTTTTGGCCCTTTATTTTGTATATTACCTCATTTGTTTGATTTTAGATTTTTTATAATTTGTGAATATTTATCACAGGGACCCTTCATTTTCCAACTCGCTTCTTTATTGGAATTTTGAAAAATTCTTGACTTTTTGAATCTTTACCACTTGCCTCACAGTTTTACGATCATGTTGGTTTTGATCATATTTTGCACCTCCTTGTTGTCTTTTGCATTCATGGAAACATTTTCATAATGATCAATTGAAGACAAAGTGGCACCTTCAGTTGCCACATCACCTCGCATTTGGTATTTGATTTCACTGGTTGGCATTTCCTCCACATGACTTGGCACATGATTTCGCATTCCATCTTTAGGGATATTGATTATTTGTCTCCTTCACTTGGCTTGACATATCCATTAATAAGGGGGTGAATCATTAATTTACCTTATTATCCATTTTTATACCTTGTAAATAAATGAATATAATTTCATTATTTTAATAATTTATAAAATCATTAGATTAACTTAAAACTGTATTTTTCTTTATTTAAACATTAAATTATGTATAAACATTTTATTTTAACTGAATATTGTAGATATAGATTGTAATTATATTAAAGTCTTTAAAAAAAGAGAGAAAAGACAAAATTCCAAAACATTTTATGATAACATAATCATATTACGTGAATCAACAATTTTGTAAATAATTTTAAATAAAATATCTAATTAAGAAAAGGGCTCACGTTTTATAAATAATAAAATTTTAAAATGGGCTCACATTTTTCACGAAATATGTGAATGTATTGGGGGCAAAGCAAAAAATGGAAATAATATAAAATTTGGGATGCTTCATTACTTAATTTTGAGGGAATTCAATACCGAGCTAACCAGTTTACAAATATATCATCCAAATATATTAATTGCGTTGCAGTTATCTATATTGGCATTTTCTGTCAAGTTTGTCCCATTTCGAACGATCCTGTCTCATGGATTTGATGGAATGAATACTATTATTAAATCACAATGCATATTACATGTGGGATTATTCCAAGTGTTGCATGCGACAATTCGGGATCTGCTACCCAGATACCCGCCCAAATCATAAGTGAGAGAATCTTTTCTACAGGACATTGGAGGTTTAACCATCACTGTGGTAGGCACAAACCATAGATACGCACTTAGATTTGTGGCAAAATTATCATAAAGGGTCACAAATAAAACGCACATCAGTTCAATTAACCAATTTCCAGAATGCATGAAAAAATGGAAATCCAACAAAACAACTAATTCCTTCTAGGATCGTGGCAACAAAAACGTGCCTTCTATTGCAATGGCACTTTAAAATGAATCTCAAGACCTGATTCTTTGCAACCTTTTTGAAAGCCTGGATCCTCCCTCAATCTTGACAATTGATCCGAACGCTAAGCATGCATTATTTATTTTCCTTAATGATCCATATCCATCATTTCGTGCTTACAAGGATTACTGAATATTTCAACGCGGCGTAATCACCATTGTAGATCCACTCTTCCAACACAATTTCACACCATCACCGACCATAATTCCAAAACCTCTTGCCGAGTTAAAAAAATCCTTTCCTGAATGCTGAGAGCCAATAAGAAGAAACAGGATATTCACTTCCAAGCTTTAAAAAATGACTTCAAGAAATATCACATGGGAAAAATCTTACGTAAAAAGGGAAGTCTCATGCCTTAAAAATAATAAGTTTAAGTCAGGTTTAATATTTTATTTAAAGTTTTTAGATTTTATTTAAAAAAACTTTTATTTTTTATATAGTTTCATTTTATTGTTTCTGTATAAGTTTTATTAATAAGTGTTTTGGTTGAGATTTTACAGAAAGTTTTGGAAACAAAAAATCATGGAATCTAAAGATGAGGAATAATGGAGGCTAGGAAGCCTTAGCTCAAGGAGAAGGAAACAAACTAATTTTTTTGGCTATATAAGAAGAATGAATAAACATTAAGAAAGAGAGGCTAGAAGGAGACTCTACAGGATAGCCATTCTACTGGGGTTATGATCCAGCATAGGGGATTTCTCTGTAATTGATCATTTTAGTGTTTAAATGCTGAGATTGTAGAGAATCTATGATTTTGTTATAAAGTGGCTTTGCATTATTGTGGGTACTTTTATTCAGGGTTACAGCTACTCTCAAGACTGTGGTAATGGGATTTTAATATGATTTTAATTTATTCTCATTATTGTGTACTATTACCTGAAACGAAGGATTATTTTCTTAATATTAAAATTTCGTTTTTGCTTTGATCTCAAATTCTAGAAAGTATTATGTTTCTTTGATATCATACATTATTGTTGTGTCATTAATATTTTACTATCGAAGTCTTGTTAAAGCTATCTTTGCAAGACAAAATCAGATCGAAATAAAATTCTAATTCATTCAAGTATTCTTGTGGTGCTTGATTAATCATTTACAGGTTTATTTTTGTTTTCACTTGTATTGATTAACGTGAATTTTTTCCTTTAATTAATACAAAATTTTCATGATGAATTACATCAGTCATTCCCCCTATTTTAATCAAATTGCTCTCGAATTAAAAAGGGATAATTATCCCTTTTTAATTTGAGATGGGATTTAAATTAGTTTTGTATTTATAGCTTAATCACGCAACAAGGCCTCTTTTAAAGACACATACTTATTCAGGTGAGGTTTAGTCAAACTTTTTGTATTGATCTAAATATTTAATTTTACATCATTAATAGATCAATAAAAAGAGTTATAATTATATATTGTGTATATATTAGTTTGATTCTTTTTGAAAGATTGATTAAATTAGTTTTTTGATAAATCTAATTATAGAAATTAACTTTTACAAGTTAGTGATAATTAGTAATTTCTTTTCACTATCAATAGAATTAGAAAGGTTTAGATTTAAATAGATTTAATATTTCTTAGGATCAATCTAATTAAATCTAATAATGATATTATTAGATTTAATTAATAATTAGTTTATGTTTTAGTTAAATATATACATTTCATATTAATATTAACATAATTTTAATAAAATAACATAGATTTAATATAATTAATATAAGTTATAGATTGCATTAGATTTATGATAAATATTACATAAAATAACTTAGCATGTTATGGATAGATTAACTCTTAAAGTCTAGCCTAGGGGGTAGATCTTAGTGGTAGTTTGGTTGTATCATTAAAAACATCTTAAGGGTCATTCTCTTACCTAACTAGTAAGAAGAATCGACCTAATATCCTTGTCTATTGGAAACTAGAGACACATCATAAACCAATAGAAAAAAGGGAAAAGGTAACTAGACCTAATATTATCCAGTCGGAGCCACCATCCCAAACGGAAAAGGAGTTGTACTAAGGTCCGTACTGGGTGGTTTTCCCCAATGTTGAATCTAGGATTTTAGGGGCTTCAACATTTTTGGCGCTAGAAGGAGGGCTTGAGCTAGTTAATCCGCATGAAGTCGTGTTTTAACATTTTTTAACTAGCCATGGCTCCTATTTGTATTCCTACATTGGGTCATGCTTTTAGCTCACTCAAGCCTACCAGAGATATACCCAAGGGACAACTTGAATCAATATACGAATTGCAATATGATGGTGAGAATTTCATTTCTGCTTTAGATCATGTTGATCAATTTATACATAAATGCAAATGTTTTAACATCACTAAAGACAATGAAATTTGAAAGTTATTCACTCTCACACTTCAAGGAAGGATTCAAGAATGGTACAAGATCCTACCAGCTAAGTGTATTCACTCTTGGAATCACTTTATGCAGGTATTGTTTTTTTTGCTCACCATAATTATAACTAAAAGAATTTTTGTTTAGAATTTGATGACTTTACAATCTTTGATAATGAAACTTTTAGCAAATTTTCTGAGAGATTTATGTTATTATGCTATAGATTTCATTAGGATGATTTACCTCCTAATAAAATTTTAATTGAGAAAGTTATCTCTATTATTCAAAAACATAATATAAGAACTTATATGAAACATAAAGAGGAATCTCCAACAATAAATTTTGGTTCTATTATGGATCCTATTGAATCTTTAAATGAAAATTCTACTCTTTCTCAACCATCAACATAAGGAGAGAATATTACATCTAAAAGTGTTTCTATGGTACCTCCTAATGTTTATGATAATGAGTCACATTCAATAGAATCAAATTCTACACAACAACAAGATTTAATGAATAATCATAACAATAATTCTTCTTTTGAAAATGGGCTAGATTCTGTTGTGACAACAGATGACACACCATTAATCCAAGAAATAAAAAATTATGATCTTAAAGAAATTTCACCTAACTTACATTATGATTATCATTATTTGCAACCTAATCATTGTATGTGTCAACCTGTCGGAATATTTCCTAGTTCAAAACTTAAGAATGAATTACATTATAAAATGCAAGGGGTATTTTTAAATGATCAATTACTTATTGATATCAATCTAGAAACCTATATCCACCTTTTCTACAAATTTCAAGATACTTATAAATCATTTGAAAAGGATGTGATCTTTAATAATCACGATATTCATGAGTTTAGATCATTTGATTCATTTTTTAAGCTCAAATTTGCCCCCTTCCATTATGATTTAGATCATCAAACTCTATTACAAATTTTCGATATTAATCATGAGTTGGTCATTTGCCTTAATTCTGATGTACACATAATAGATTCCTTTAAGGATTTTCCTTCTTTTTCTCTTCATTATGACAATCAACGTCTCACAAGGGAAAATGACAATTTCTGTAAAAGCTTAGAAAAAATTGATGTTAATACTTCCCATATTTCACAATTTTCAAAAACACAAACTTGGTGGATCCTTAAAGGTAATATCTCTAACCCTTCAGATTGTCCATATTTTGATAGATTTTATTTTCAATTAGAAAATCATTTCATCATAAAATTTTCTAATCATAAATTTCTTTTATTTTTATTCTTAGGAATTAACATGCATAAAGATTCTAGGATTTTTGTATATAATTTAATAATTAAGATTTATCTTTTTCTAACACATGTAATGTATATTTTTGCAGGTAATAAAATTAGTTCTTGGTTACATTGGAAATATGACTATACCTATTCATTTTCCTTCAAAAGGTTTAGAGTAGGAAAATATTTAACTTTGTTTCATTTTTTTGTTGTTTTCCAAAATAATGCAATTATGATATTTTAATGAATAAAGATGGGACCTTATCATACATTTAGTTGGCATCTTTGAGGTTTTCATTGGTAAAAAAATATTTACATTTGATAAATGATAAACCCCGCATTCTAAGATGTTAACTCAAATATAGGGCTCATTTCCACTTTCTACTCATATAATTGCAATAAGATTTGAATTTACATTTTAAATAATGGTTAATTAATAAAAGGAGCTCACAAGACAAAAATTCAAATGATGGCATACAATATTTGATCATTCACTTTATTCATATGTCAATTCCTTTGTATGTTGTCATGTGAAGAATCCTTGTAGCATTGCTTAGTTTTTAGATTCAATAATTCATGATTTTCAACATATCCAAACTTAGAGATAAATATAACTAGTCTCACCTATTTTTATATACTCTTCATACGAAGACGTCAAGATTCACAAGGTAATTTGGTATGTTTTTCTCAAGTCTGTGTACATGTTGATCTATGTACATGTTGATCTTCATTTCTCCTTTATTCCTTTCTTTTATTTTCTCTTTTAGTTATATTTTCTCATCCTTGTCTTCTTTTCTTTTGCAGGTTTTTTTAGAGTGCAATTTGAGGATTTGGTTTTGTTAGCGAAAGCAATTTAGAAAATAAAATCACCATGATCCATACAGGGAATTCCTTTTCCTTTTCCAAATTTTGCTTCTTACTTCATTTACAATTTTTTTAAAAACTAATTGTTAGTCTTATTCTTAAAACATGATCGTTAAAAGACTTGCAAGATAAGTCTTAAGCAAAATTGGCAAAAGATTGAAAATTCCTATTAAAGCATTTGAATAAAAAAATTTAAAACTGCATCAATGCTTTTAAAATAAGAGCAACACTTAACAAACATCTCACAAGATAAAATTTTTAATTTTAAAACATATTCATCATTTTATACTTTTTGAGATTTTTCTCATGATCTATTCTCTTGATGGTCTTCTTTCTGGTTTGCTATCTTTCATATAATTTGATTAGATTTTAATAAACTCACGAACATGATGACTCTCTAAAATAAAAATAAAAATAAAATAAAAAGACAATAGCTTGACTTGACGAATATTTTTGCAAGACATCATCATCTTCTTGGAGTTGTTTTCATTTAATTTTTTTTGTTTTTAAGAGCTTGTTTGTTTTCATTCTTAGTTCTTTCATTTTCATTTTTTCCCCTTTTAATGGAGTTCACTTCACGATAGATCATTTTCAATTACTTTGAAAATCCTCATCCATGTTCTTTTAGTAGTATTAGCAACTGTTAGTAATAGTATTTTTTCTATTCAACTTTGGTTTCATTCATGGGAAATTATTAACTCTATATTTAAAAGAATTCTAGGGTTAAAGGAAGAATATCAGGTTAATTTTCAAAATTTCTTCCATTCGGATTTTAATTTGAAACTCTGATTGTTTCTTTATTATCAATATCAATCTCTAACATAAGAGTTTATTTTTACAACAACTTATCTTAAACTCGGCTTAGCTAAAAGTAACACTAAGCAATATCAAAAGTTTAGTTTTTAACTCTTCCATGTCATCCCAAATCTCTTAAAGAGATAATTTGTCTCCCCATATTTTATTGCCAATTATCAGAGTATAAATTAAAAAGCTACAAATAACCTGAAAGATAGGGGGTCTATGTAAAAATCCAGCCTACCATGATCATAGGTTCTAATAATTATGACATTGTCAATCTAATTACCACATCAAGATAATGGCTCACAATTTTACGTTGTAAGACAAGAGGTCTCATCACAAACCAACTTGTTCATGACTATCAAAACTTGTGAATGGCATTGTCATGATCTGGTCACCAAGCCAGGGCAATGGTTCTCAGGTTTTTAATAAAATAAAATTTTCTCTAAATATTCAAACATAGATGGGATACTGACATCTTGGGCTAAGAGGTAACCCTGTCAAGGCTATGGACGCCTGCTGGCAGCGGCGGTTCTACCTATGATTATAAGAGTTTATCTTTACCACTAAACCAAACAACATGTTTTTGTTCTTTAAGTTTAAGTTGTCATTAAATAAGTTGTCTGTAATCACCTCTCTTATAGTCAATATTTACAAGATATACAAAATGATAGTATTTTGATTTCATTTAAGAAGTTTCGAAGAAAAGTATGAATCTTAGCAATTTGATTTAAATTAACTTCTATTTTATTTTTTCCTTGGAATTTTATAATCAATTTGAACAAAGATAACTGGTTCTTCCCAGTATGACGCCATTGTTGTGGTGGAACACAACCCCCCCATTTTTCATTTATAAATGAAAAATGGAGACCCTTTTTACCGATCACTTGATAGTACTATTATTGGAATTTGAAAATGAGGAAAGGCCCAAATGAGTTTGATTTCTCCTTGTCTGTCTATATAAATTTTTTTTGACCTCATTTGGATTAGTTGTTGTAAAATACACTTGTTTGAAGACTAGATGTGTTTTAGCCATTGTTGACCCTTTATTTTGTATATTACCTCATTTGTTTGATTTTAGATTTTTTATAATTTGTGAATATTTATCACAGGGTCCCTTCATTTTCCAATTCGCTTCTTTATTGGCATTTTGAAAAATTCTTGACTTTTTGAATATTTACCACTTGCCTCACGGTTTTACGATCATGCTGGTTTTGATCATATTTTTCACCTCCTTGTTGTCTTTTGCATTCATGGAAACATTTTCATAATGATCAATTGAAGACAAAGTGGCACCTTCAGTTTCCACATCACCTCACATTTGGTATTTGATTTCACTAGTTGGCATTTCCTCCACATGACTTGGCACATCATTTCCCATTCCAGCTTTAGGTATATTGATCATTTGTCTCCTTCACTTGGCTTGACATATCCATTAATAAAGGGGTGAATCATTAATTTACCTTATTATCCATTTTTATACCTTGTAAATAAATGAATATAATTTCATTATTTTAATAATTTATAAAATCATTAGATTAACTTAAAACTATATTTTTCTTTATTTAAACATTAAATTATGTATAAACATTTTATTTTAACTGAATATTGTAATTATATTAAAGTCTTAAAAAAAAAAAAAGACAAAATCCCAAAACATTTTATGATAATATAATCATGTTACGTGAATCAACAATTTTGTAAATAATTTAAAATAAAATATCTAATTAAGAAAAGGGCTGGCGTTTTATAAATAATAAAATTTTAAAATGGGCTCACATTTTCACAAAATATGTGAATGTATTGGGGGCAAAGCGAAAAAAGGAAATTTCGAATGATTCCCACAACGTAACACAATCACACCGAAATATAAAATCTGGGATGCTTCAATACTTAATTGCGAGGGAATTCAATACCGAGCTAACCAGTTTACAAATATATCATCCAAATATATTAATTGTGTTGCAGTTATCTATATTGGCATTTTCTGTCAAGTTTATCCCATTTCAAACGATCCTGTCTCATGGATTTGACGGAATGAATACTATTATTAAATCACAACGCAGATTACATGCGGGATTATTCCAAGTGTTGCATGCAACAATTCGGGATCTGCTACCCAAATACCCACCCAAATCATAGGTGAGAGAATATCTTCTGCAGGTCATTGGAGGTTTAACCGTCACTATGGTTGGCACAAACCGTAGATACGCACCCATATTTGCGGAAAAATTATCAGAAAGGGTCACAAAGACAACGTGCATTAATTCAATTAACCAATTTCCAGAATGCATGAAAAAACGAAAATCCAACAGAACAACTAATTCCTTCTAAGATCATGGCAACAAAAACGCACATTCTATTGCAATGGCACTTTAAAATGAATCTCAAGACCTGATTCTTTGCGGCCTTTTTGAAATCCTGGATCCTCCCTCAATCTTGACAATTGATCTGAACGCTGAGCATGCATTATTTATTTTCCTTAATGATCCATATCCATCATTTCTTGCTTACAGGGATTGCTGAATATTTCAACGCAGTGTAATCACAATTGTAGATCCACTCTTCCAACACAATTTCACACCATCACCCACCATAATTCCAAAACCTCCTGGCGAGTTAAAAAAAACCTTTCCTGAATGCTGAGAGCCAATAAGAAGAAATAGGATATTCACTGCCAAGCTTTAAAAAACGACTTCAAGAAATATCACATGGGAAAAAGCTTACATAAAAAGGGAAGTCTCATGCGTTAAAAATAATAAGTTTAAGTCAAGTTTAATATTTTATTTAAAGTTTTTAGATTTTATTTAAAAATATATATATTTTTTATATAGTTTCATTTTATTATTTTTGTATAAGTTTTATTAATAAGTGTTTTGGTTGAGATTTTACAGAAAGTTCTGGAAACAAAAAATCATGGAATCTAAAGATGAGGAATAATAGAGGAATGGAAGCCTTAGCTCAAGGAGAAGGAAACAAACTAATTTGTTTGGCTATATAAGAAGAATGAATAAACATTAAGAAAGAGAGGCTGGAAGGAGACTCTACAGGATAGCCATTATAGGATAGCCATTCTACTGGGGTTATGATCCAACACAGGGGATTTCTCTGTAATTGATCAATTTGTGCTTTTGCACTATTGCAGAGTGTTTAGTGTTTAATTGTTGAGATTGTATAGAATCTATGATTCTGTTATAAAGTGGCTTTGCATTATTTTGGGTACTTTTATTCAGGGTTACAGCTGCTCTCAAGATTGTGGTAATGGGATTTTAATATGATTTTAATTTATTCTCGTTATTGTGTACTATTATCGGAAACGAAGGATTATTTTCTTACTATTAAAATTTCATTTTTGTTTTGATCTCAAATTCCAGAAAGTATTATGTTTCTTTGATATCATACATTATTGTTGTGTCATTAATATTTTACTATCGAAGTCTTGTTAAAGCTATCTTTGCAAGACAGAATCAGATCGAAATAAAACTCTAATTCATTCAAGTATTCTTATGGTGGTTGATTAATCATTTACAGGTTTGTTTTTGTTTTCACTTGTATTGATTAACGTGAATTTTTTCCTTTAATTAATACAAAAGTTTCGTGATGAATTACATCAGTCATTCCCCCTATTTTACTCAAATTGCTCTCGAATTAAAAAGGGATAATTATCCCTTTTTAATTTGAGATGGGATTTAAATTAGTTTTGTATTTATAGCTTAATCACGCAACAAGGCCTCTTTTAAAGACACATACTCATTCAGGTGAGGTTTAGTCAAAATTTTTGTATTGATCTAAATCTTTAATTTTACATCATTAATAGATCAATAAAAAGGGTTATAATTATATATTGTGTATATATTAGTTTGATTCTTTTTTAAAGATTTTTAAATTAGTTTTTTGATAAATCTAATTATAGAATTTAACTTTTACAAGTTAGTGATAATTAGTAATTTCTTTTCACTATCAATAGAATTATAAAGGTTTAGATTTAAAAAGATTTAATATTTCTTAGGATCAATCTAACTAAATATAATAATGATATTATTAGATTTAATTAATAATTAGTTTATATTTTAGTTAAATATATACATTTCATATTAATATTAACATAAGTTTAATAAAATAACATAGATTTAATATAATTAATATAAGTTATAGATTGCATTAGATTTATGATAAATATTACATAAAATAACTTAGCATGTTATGGATAGATTAACTCTTAAAGTCTAGCCTAGGGGATAGATCTTAGTGGTAGTTTGGTTGTATCATTAAAAACATCTTAAGGGTCATTCTCTTACCTAACCAGTAAGAAGAATCGACCTAATATCCCTGTCTATTGGAAACTAGAGACACATCATAAACCAATAGCAAAAAGGGAAAAGTTAATTGTACCTAATATCATCCAGTCAGAGCCACCATCCCAAACGGAAAAGGAGTTGTACTAAGGTCTGGACCGGGTGGTTTTCCCCATGTTGAAGCTAGTATTTTAGGGGCTTCAATAGGTTTTTATTCCAGTCCTTGATAAATCTAGGTATAAAATGAAGTGGAACTTCTCGCTGCATAGGCACGTGAAGAATTTATATGTACAAAACTTGGTCTTGAAAATAAGACTTAGGTT
The DNA here is from genome assembly GCA_034641835.2 of Pinus albicaulis. NCBI lineage: Eukaryota > Viridiplantae > Streptophyta > Pinopsida > Pinales > Pinaceae > Pinus > Pinus albicaulis. The sequence continues at coordinate 712,708,724 of CM076582.1, forward strand.
TGTGAAGAAAAACCTGAATGAAGTCAAAAAAGTTGGAAGAAAGAGGAAGAGAGGTAAGTTGGAATTGTTTGAAGAGGCTAGTACAAAGGTGAAACTCTAGCAGGAAACCTCAACCCAACCCTGAAACTTTATTTTTGGCCCAAAAGATCAGAAAGGATAAATTTTGATGAAAATTGCAGAATTGCAGCAAGGGGCTTGCTGCGCTTTACATATGTAATTTTTGATAATTGTGGGATAGTGAATTTAAGGGTTTGTTGTTTTAAGAGAGCTTTATGAAGGTTCTGGAATCCATTTTAGTGTTTCCAATATGTCACATTTGAGGAAAATTCACTATGTTTTCAAGTTTTTGGAGGTGTTGCGAAAACATACATTGTCATGTGAAAGTGGGGAAGCCAAAGGGAGGTTTGCAGGTGTTTTGAAACTTTCTCAAGAGGTCCAGCACCATCATAGGATTATTTTAGGCATACCCATTTTCTTCATTTTTACAAATAGGGATCGCAACCATATAAAGCATGGAAGCCACTTCGTTTCGCTGTGACTATACCTGCTGCACTGCGAGTCTAGAGTATTTGAGGGGCATGTAAATAGGTGGTAAATTATCTTAGGGATTGTGTTTAATTTTTATTGGTCAATATTATAAGTCGATGATTTTTTAAACTTGGATTGGTTGTAAGGAAAACAGTTCTTATTTTTCAGTATATGCACGAGATTGTGAATGTATCTAGTTAAAGCTAGTTTTGGTCAATGAATTCAACCACCTAGGATAGGAGATCGAATATTTTATGATGTATAAAGATATCAAAAGAATTCTAAATGGTTATGTTGGTTTATATTAGACAAGAAGGCCTTTGTGCATTGTATTTTTGAAGACTTTTTTCCAATGAATGAATGAAATAGCAAGTGATTTACATGGATTCTTGTGTCTGAATTTTGGTGGCTTGTGATTATTTGATTTGTAAGATATATTGTGTGTTTACATCCCTTTAATTTGCATTTTTCTTGCTTGGAAAAAACCAGATGATTGATTCAGAATTAATCTTTAATTATGCTCAGTTTTAGTTTTCCAAGTTATTAATGTTTTCAGCTTCAAAATGACACTTTAGAATTAAACCATGGTTTCATGCTCTAATATTTTTGTCTTTCACATTTTCTTCCTTCGCCTCCTACAACAATTTGATCTAAATCCACCACCAAAGCTGTCTATCTTGCCCCTTTGGAGAAACCCTCTATTTTCCTATCTCTCACTGGAAAAAATCAAAATTGAACATGACTCCATCCCCAATGGGTTTGCCCCTTTTATCATCAACAAACCTCTAAAATCAAAACCTTTTTTGAGCTTACTAACTATCCTAATATCCTATTTTTTAAGTAACCCTAGTGAGAGAGCCCTCTCCAGGCTATAAGGGATAGATTTTGGCCTAAAGTGGTTTGTGGTTACCTCTGGTATTCCTTTTTCATCCTAGGGAAATCAAAGAGTGCTAGCATTCTGGTGACCATACTGGGGATTCGAAAGCTAAATCTTCCTTGGTAAAACCATGAATAGAAAATCTTAAAGCCTAGTTCATGTGGGTGACAGTGAGTTAGGAATAATTAGGCTAAAATCTTCACCAAAAGGTTGAGCTTAAGCCTAGTTGTGATATTTTTTCTTGGAAATATGAATTCTAAAAGGATCCATACAAGATCACATCCAAATCACGATCCCCTTCAAGTTCGCAGTGGTCCTGAGAAGTTGATTGGAAAGAAGAATTTTGAATAAGGTGAAGCAAGTAACAGTCCTTTGCAAAGGTCTCACACCCTTCCTGAAACCATTATAATAGTTGAGGAAATTGAATTTGATTTTCCATTTGAGCACAACCATTTTAGATCTAAATCTGAAACCTTTTTTTGTGAAATATTCCTTGATGAATCTAATCTAATACCATATATCCTAGCATAGAAAATTGGCATTTCAAACACTGATAAAGACATTTTACAATAGTTTCACAAACTTGAGCTCTTGGTCAATCAACTGCACAAGGCTGCTGAAAAATCATCCATATTTCAGCAAATTGTCGCTACTTCCTATGTTCCCTCATTTACTTTTCCTTTGACTCCTTCACATTGTTTTTCTCCTATTTTATCTATTGTCTATACTCCTCCCTTTACAACAACTCAACAACTTATAGTTTCACCACCTCTACCTCCCTCATCATCAAGCACAATAGTAAGTACATCTGCCTCTAAAACCATAATCATGGAAGCTTGTTATGCCCCCTTGGTTTTGCAAGCACCATTGAATGCTATGCCACTGAATTATGGGCAACGTATACCTCTAGTTGATGGCACTGTACCTACTACAACACGGTAACACATAGACAAAATGAATGATTATGCAGATCTTGAAGAAGTTGATGATGATGATGTGAAACTAAGGATTTTTTCCCAAATCTTAACAGGGGAATTTAGAAAATGGTACTAAGGATTGGCAGCAGGCAGTATTGAAAATATTCAAAAATTTCATCAAAATTTCCTTTCTCAGTGGGAGGTAAAAAAGAATCCACTTAATATCCTTTCAGAATATGAAAATTTGAAGAGAGAGCCAAGAGATTCATTCCAAGACTATTCAAACAAATTCAACAATGTTTACAATGTTATTCCTGCATAAATAAAACCTCCATCGGGTTTTGCATTGTTTCTCTATCTGCATGGATTCGATGCTGACATGGCTTACCAACTAAGAGAAATGTTGGACACCTAATCCTCTATGGGTAGGTGAGGAAGCCGAACAGTCACAAAGGAGGATGATGATGATGTGAAACTAAAGCTTTTTTCCAAAATCTTAGCAGGGAAATTTAGAAAATGGTACTGAGGATTGGCAGCAGGTAGTATTGAAAATATTCAACAATTTCATCAAAATTTCCTTTCTCAGTGGGAGGTAAAAAAGAATCACTTAATATTCTTTCAGAATATGAAAATTTGAAGAGAGAGCCAAGAGAGTCATTCCAAGACTATTCAAACAAATTCAACAATGTTTACAATGTTATTCCTGCATAAATAAAACCTCCACCGGGTTTGGCATTGCTTCACTATCTGGATGGATTCGATGCTGAAATGGCTTACCAACTAAGAGAAATGTTGGACACCTAATCCTCTATGGGTAGGTGAGGAAGTCGAATAGTCACAAAGGAGTCCAAGTGACCTTGGAATGCAGAATCCAAGAGTCACATTAATGTAATATAAATGTACATCTATGAGTCATAGAAACGCAACTCATGCTTATCTTTCTATGTGTTTGTTTACCTTCTCCTCCACCATGTGTGTGTTTAACATGGTATCAGAGTAGGTGAATTTTGGCCCTGCTCCAATTTGAGCCACTTGTTTTGTGACCTCTCTACATGTCAGTTATGCCTTCCTTATTTCTTTCGCGCTGCAGACTTGGACCATATCATTTCTAAATTTGTGAGATTCTACACCTGCACCACTCTGAAAAGATGCATCGATTATGAGATGCTCAGTGAGAGTTTTAGTTTTCTAAGTATTTATTTGTAATTTTTTCAAAACAACTGACACCTCTGCTAGTTAATATTCAGTCCTTATGGAATTCCCTACGCTTCTTGTCCACCCTCGCACACTGCATTGTAATACTCTCACATATTCCCTCACTGTTACCAGGAGACCCTTGGACTTCTGATGAGCTCATAGCATCAATAATTTTTTTGGGTTTAGGCGGATGTTACGCATAAGAGTATGAATTAAATTGAGCAGTTGAATACCTAGAACATTTCACACTAAGTTTCGAAACCGAGATTGTGGGTACATTCTTCTCCCTCCTCTCATTGACGGAAATATACTTCGCCTGCACTGTGATTCCTCTTCGCTTACTTGTGCTGCAAATTCGATGATGAACTGGTGCAATTGTTTATACAAGGAAAGTGTATGAAAGAGCCGAAAAATATACGGGACTGTAAGAAAGAGGGGGCGATCGATTCCAATTCTGTTGGTCAAGTGATGACTCGCTAAGGAACAAGATTTGAGAAATCTAGTAGCCATCATTTCAGACTCCCTGGAAACTCCCATACAACACTCCTCCTCACTGCTCACTACTGTCACCTGCACAGTCGGTCTCTCCCATCGTGGCTCTGGTTCATATGCTTGGTGAATGAAGTGTTGAGACATTTCCTTGATGCTTCTGTCATTGTGTATTTAAATGATACTAGTGATAATATGAAAAAGGATATACAACATTTAGGGTTAAATATTGAGACATTCCTTGAGCACAAATTGCAATAAAAGTTTGAAGAAATATTAGTTTTCTCTATTGCTTCTCTTCCAATTTTGATCGAACCTTTTCATTATTAACGTTGATGAGTTTATCAATCTCCTCGAATTTTTGTTGCATCTGGCATGTTCGCCTCACCTTCACGCTGGCATGTCCACCTCACCTCCAACGTTGCTTAGTTCCCTCCTCTTTCCGCACGCAACCCCTCCACCTATCGGTCCCTCTCCTCATTTCTCCTATTGATAGCACCGACTCTGTTGAGATTCAACAAGATGATAAAGCTTAGTGAAAATGAGTCGCCTTCACTAAGTGGGCCCGCAGGCTATTTTTAGGTGTAAGTCTATTTTTAGACTATGTTTTTTTTTAGACATGGTGATCATATTTCAAAAGTTGTGTTGAGATTGCAACAAGATGATGAGCTTAGTGGAAAGGAGTCGCCTTCACTAAGTGGGCCCGCGGGCTATTTTTGGCGCAAAGTCTATTTTTAGACTATGTCTATTTTTAGACATATGGATCATGTTCTATGAGTTGCAGGATGCTATTTGTGGATGGTTGGTCAAGTCGGAAAAAATATATGGACTTATATTTTTAGACATACTGGGCGGAATCTATTTTTAGATTGCCAGTCTAAAAATAGATATGTCGAATATTATTAGCTCTTAATAATATTTGGACTATAAACATTATCTTATTCTCTTGGATCACTTCAGTTAAGTGCACAGATGTGGCACAGGAGCTGACAGAAGGAATTACGCTATTCCTGAGGGTTAAGTGGAGCTATTGCATGGATACTTCAGTTAGAACTCATGTGACAGAGTTTGGTGGAGTTGATTGAGGAAGTTAGTGGAGTTGTATTCAGTCTAACTAATCTAAACATAGTTGAGCTATTTGTATTCAGTTTAACTAATTGATACAATTAGTGAGAGGTGTGAATTAATTATTAATTAATTCACTAATTATAAACTCATTAATCAACTAAAGAATACATCAGTTAACTTCAGTGCATGGACAGTTTCAGTGGAGACCAGTGCAGAAATAGGTGAAAGAGAAGGTTAACTATCAGTTGTGACTATACTGTTGCTATTTGCAACACACAGATAGGTGGAGAAGCCCATGAGGATTGCGCAGTTCAAGCCAGGTGGTTTATCTATTTAATGAAGCCATCCCATAGCATTAATTACGCAATAGAGGCTGGCTATCAAGTGGAAAAAGATTGGAGCATGTGTTTTGCTAGATCTAGCTTGATAGTGTGTAGCAATTGAGGGTGTGCATGAGAGCTTGTGAGGAGATTTTTGTACTATGATTGTTACATGATCTCCATGACATATAATATACAGATAGTTGGGGTTTTCAGCTTTAAGCTTTCCCATTAAATATTGTGTTCATATGTGTGATTGTTTGTGGTTTTAATGTATGCATGCAATTGATTTTATTTCTGCATGTGATGATCAATGGTAGAAGAGATTCTTTATTATGCATGAAGCTAAAATAGTGTGTGATCAGGAGAATCTCAGTGAATAATATCTCAGTTATTCAAATTTCTACATGGTATCGGAGTGATATTGATCATTGGAGCAATTTCAAAACATTGAAGCGGTTGAGTTTTGTGCTGGTGGAATTCGAATTTGCAGCAGTGTTTTTCTTGGTGTCGAAGTTGAGATGTCTTTCAACGGATTGCGATTGGAGTATGCCCTTGAGGGCAGCTCGAATTATATTTCATGGAAGGATAGGATGGAGGTGGTGCTAGATGACAATGGGTTGAAGGAGTTCATAGATGTAGAAATTCCAAAGCCTACTTCTAGTGATGTTGTCGTACTTCACGCATGGCAAAATAAGATAGCAAAGTGTCGAAGGATTCTGTTGGAGGGCTTGAAGGATCACATAGTATCTAGCCTTCATGGTAAGGCTTCTCCATTCTTGATGTGGAAAGCTTTGATAGATTTATTTCAAATCAAGAGCGATCAAAGGAAGTTTGCGCTCAAGGACAAACTCAGGAACATAAAAATGGAGAAAGGCGACAGTATGCCCAAGTACCTCACGAAGTTCATCCAATGCAGGGATGAGCTGGGAAATGTGGGGGTTACTGTTGATGATGAGGACTTGGTGAGCTTGGCTCTCCTTGGGCTTCTGAAGAGTTGGCACTCCTATCAGGACTCTGTCAATGGTCAGGAGAAATTGCCAGGATGGGAGCGACTTTGGTCGGATCTTGTGCAAGAGGAGATAAGGCAGAGTACCAGGGACGAATCTTCATCAAAGAACTCTGATGAAGATTATTGCGCTTTGGCTGCCAAATAAAAGAAGGGGAAGAGCAAGAAAGCTTCTCAATCTGGTGTGAAAGGCAAGAAGCAGGACATGTCCAAGGTGAAGTGCTTTCACTGTCACCAACACGGACATTATGCCACTAGTTGTCCACAGAAGAAGAAAAATAAGTAGGTTGTTGGATCTGTAGCTGGAGAGGCCTTAGCCTCGCAGTTTGAGCTGGATTTTTCACTGATCGCATGCTTGGTCTCAAGTGTGATGGTTTCAGTGTGGTTTCTTGACAGTTGTGTGTCTTTTCACATGACAGGAGATCGAGATTTTTTTACTGATCTGGATGAGAAAGATCTTGGAGTGCACATCGAGATGGGAAATGATGGTAGATACAGTGTGACCGGTATCGATACCATTTCCTTTGAGAGGGAGTCTGGTAAACCCTTCATATTGAAGGAAGTGATGCATGTTCCAAGATTGAAGAAGAATCTTATCTCTGTGGCGATGTTAGAAGACAAGGGATATGATGTTGTCTTTAGCGAGGGAAAGGATTTCTTGCGTAGTAAGGCAACTGGTGAGACCCGGAGGATAGGGGTTCAAGTTAAGAACCTTTATCAATTGCAAGTAGATGGCTGTGCAGGAATGGCAGGCAAGGCAGAAGGAGTGGTGATCCGGGATGATGGCGAGTTGAGGCACCGAAGATTGGGCCACCTTCACCATGGAGCTTTGAAGATACTGTAGCAAATTTCTACTGGGCTTCCTAAAGGCACTCTTGCGCAGTCAGGTCAGTGCAAGGGGTGTACCTTGGGAAAATTTGTGAAAACCACCTTTCACGAGAAGGATATTCACGCCACGATGATCCTTGAGAGAATTCACACAGACGTGTGTGGACCTTTCTCAATAGCTTCAACAGCAAAGCACAGGTACTATGTGATATTTGCTGATGATTTTTCTCGTAAGTGTTGGATCTTCTTCATGCAGAAGAAGAGAGAGACATACTCAAAGTTCTATGAGTTCAAGGCACTGGTTGAGAAAGAATCGGGGAAGCAGGTGAAGGCTCTTAGGAGCGACAATGATGGTGAATTCATCTTTGGCGAATTCAAGGACTTTTGCAGTGCAAAAGGAATTCGAAGAGAGCTCATAGCACCTCATAACCCACAGCAGAATGGGGTTGCTGAGCGGAAGAACAGAACGATCGTGGGTGCTACACAGGCGATGTTGCATGATCAGGGCCTACCCATACACTTGTGGGTGGAGGCATGCAATACTGCAGTATATGTGCAGAACCGTTGTCCTCACAGGATACTTGGCATGAGTACACCCGAGGAGGCGTTTTCTGGTAAGAAGCCTGATATTTCCCATTTGAGGATTTTTGGTTCACCTGTTTACATTCATATGACGAAGGATGCCAGGAAGAAGTTGGAGCCGACCGCAGAGGTTGGGATATTTGTGGGGTACACTGATACACCCCACAACTATCGTGTGTATTTTCCAGACAGTCGCAAGACTGTTGTGCGATGGGATATCAAATTTCATGAGGAGAAAGCCATGAAGTGTTCGCTTGAGAGGGAGCCACACTTGCATGCAAATGAGGAGCTATTAGTTCCTAAGGATGAGCTTCAGGATGTGGATCAACCATAAGAGGAATTTCATAGAGTGGAAGAGACCACTCATGCAGCGCCAACCATCAGAGGGTGGAAGCGCACTACAGAAGCTGAGCGACTGGCTCAGGATGCAGAGAAGGTTGTAGGAGCACCTACATCACAACGCAGACAGAGACAGTCACCTGACCGGTATACTGGATACATGGCTCTTATGAGCAAGTGTATCGTGACAGAGCCATCCTCTTTCGAGGAAGATGTGGAGGATCCCGCATGGGTAGATGCCATGGTGGAAGAGTATGATTCGATTGTCAGAAACAGTGCATGGGAGATTGTCCCAAGGCCGGAAGGGAAATCAGTAGTGGGTTTGAGATGGATCTACAAAGTGAAGCAAGCAGATGACGGGAGTGTGAATAAGTACAAGGCAAGATTTGTTGCTGAGGAGAGGATTTTCTGAGATAGAGATCGATTATGAGGAGACAGCACTGTCGCAAGGTATTCTTCCATACGGACGATTCTTGCTCTCCAGCGCAGATGGGGGTGGCACATTCATCGGATGGATGTGAAGTCTGTGTTCCTCAACAAAGTCATTGAGGAGGAGGCATACATAGAGTAGCCCGAAGGTTTCGAGATCTTCGAGCGGCAGGTGCGGCGAGTCGCATGTGTGCAGGCTCAAGAGAGCGTTGTATGGGTTGAAACAAGCACCTCGTGCTTGGTACACACGGATAGAAAGTTATTTCACCGGACTTGGATTCTCCAAGAGTGAGGCGGATCCTAACCTATACCAGATTGTAGTGGAGGGTAAGTTTTTGATCATTGTACATTATGTAGATGATTTGATTTTGACAGGTGATGAGTTGTTGATACACTCATGCAAGGATGATCTTGCAAAGGAGTTTGAGATGAAGGACTTGGGCCTCCTTCATTATTTCCTGGGATTGGAAATTTGGCAGCGCAGTGGTGGACTGTTTGTTTCTCAGGGTAAGTATGCCCGGGAGATACTGGAGAAGTTCAACATGCATGGCTGCAAGCCTGTTGATACTCCTCTTCCTGGTGGTTGGAGGAAGGAGGATGTTACTTCAACGGAGGTAGTGGATGCCACTGTTTATCGACAGTCAGTGGGGTCGCTTATGTATCTGGTCAATACACGACCCGACATATGCTATGCTGTTAACCAGCTTTCACAAGCTATGGTTAAGCCTACCAAGCTCTTTTGGAAGGCGGGGAAGCATGTATTGAGATATCTCAGAGGCACATATCTTAGAGACACATCGAGATATGGATCATGGTACAGATAGGAGGATGATTTGAGGTGGCATGGCTTCACGGATCGGTATCATCATATCAGAGATTGTGTGTAGCAGAAGGTCATGTTACTTTCATACATTCCCATGGAGGATCAGGATGCTGATATCTTGACGAAGGCGCTCACCAGGAGCAAATTTGAATACCACAGGGGCAGGATAGGGGTTGCAGATAATCCTTATCTTGTTGAGAGGGAGTGTTGAGATTGCAACAAGATGATGAGCTTAGTGGAAAGGAGTCGCCTTCACTAAGTGGGCCCGCAGGCTATTTTTGGCGCAAAGTCTATTTTTAGACATATGGATCATGTTCTATGAGTTGCAGGATGCTATTTATGGATGGTTGGTAAAGTTGGAAAAAATAGATGGACTTCTATTTTTAGACATATTGGGCGGAATCTATTTTTATATTGCCAGTCTAAAAATAGATATGTCGAATATTATTAGCTCTTAATAATATTTGGACTCTAAACATTATCTTAGTCTCTTGGATCACTTCAGTTAAGTGCACAGATGTGGCACAGGAGCTGACAGAAGGAATTACGCTATTCCTGAGGGTTAAGTGGAGCTATTGCATGGATACATTAGTTAGAACTCATGTGACAGAGTTTGGTGGAGTTGATTGAGGAAGTTAGTGGAGTTGTATTCAGTTTAACTAATCTAAACATAGTTGAGCTATTTGTATTCAGTTTAAATAATTGATACAATTAGTGAGAGTGGTGTGAATTAATTATTAATTAATTCACTAATTATAAACTCATTAATCAACTAAAGAATTCATCATTTAACTTCAATGCATGGACAGTTTCAGCGGAGACCAGTGCAGAAATAGGTGAAAGAGCAGGTTAACTATCAGTTGTGACTATATAGTTGCTATTTGCAACACACAGATAGGTGGAGTAGCCCATGAGGATTGCGCAGTTCAAGCCAGGTGGTTTATCTATTTAATGAAACCATCCCATAGCATTGAAAATGCAATAGAGGCTGGCTATCAAGTGGCAAAAGATTGGAGCATGTGTTTTGCTATATCTAGCTTGATAGTGTGTAGTAATTGAGGGTGTACATGAGAGCTTATGAGGAGCTTTTGTACTATGATTGTTACTTGATCTCCACGACATATAATATACAGATAGTTGGGGTTTTCAGCTTTAAGCTTTCCCATTAAATACTGTGTTCATATGTGTGATTGTTTGTGGTTTTAATGTATGCATACAATTGATTTTATTTCCGCATGTGATGATCAATGGTAGAAGAGATTTTGTATTATGCATGAAGCTAAAATAGTGTGTGATCAGGAGAATCTCGGTGAATAATATCTCAATTATTCAAATTTCTACAAGTTGCAGGATGCTATTTGTGGACGGTTGGTCAAGTTGGAAAAATAGATGAAATTATATTTTTAGATTATTGGGCAAAGTCTATTTATATATCATCGATCTAAAAATAGAAGTGTATATTATTATTAGCTCTTAATAATAATCTGACAATAAACATCAACTTATTCTCTTGGAGCAATTAATTTTATTGTACAGATTTTTCAAATCATTGGGCTAAAGGATTACACAATTCCTAGGGTTTACTGGTGGTTCATGTATGGATGACTTAGTTAGAATTGAAGTGGCAAAGTTATGAGAGAGTTGGAAGAGTAGTTCATGGAGTTGTTATTCAGTTTAACTCAGTTAATGGAGTTAAAATCAGTTGAGCTAACTATATCTAGTCTAACTGAATGATACACTAGTGAGAGTGGAGTGAATTAATTAGTTAATTAATTCACAAATAATAACTCATTAATCAACTTAACAATACAGCAGTTAACTACAGTGCATGTCAGTTCCAGTGGAGACCCAGTGGAGAGATAGGCGAAAGGGCAAGATGGACTATCTGTTGTGACTATAGTGATGCATTGATTGCACTACACACACATTGGAGTTTCCAATTAGGATTGTGAAGTCAAGGCAAGGGTAATTCGAATTCATTCAAAACTATTCTTCATCAGGGATTGCGCAGTGGAGGCAAGCTATCAGGTGGCAAGAAATCAGTGCATGGATTTGCAAATTTCTTCTGATTAGTGTGTGACGATTGATTGTACTGAGAGCTTGATGTACTAAGCTTTGTATGAGATTGTTACATGATCTCCATGATACATAATATATGATATTTGGGGTTTTCTTCTTCAGGATTTCTTGTTAAACAATTGTGTTATGTGCGATTGTTTTTATTGCTTCATGTGTTTGCAATTGATTTTAATTTCCGCAAAAGATTAACAATGGAAGGATATTGTATTTAGAAAGAAGATAAAATATTGTTATATCAGGAGAATATGGATATATACATGCATCTTGTATATAATTTTTACATGGTATCAGAGCAGTGTTAATTCTTGAGTATTGCAATTGTGAAGAATTGTTGAGTTTGTGCTGGTGGAAAATTCGAATTTGCTTCATAAAATTCTTGGTGCGACAGTTGATTATACATTGAAATGTCTTTCAATTGGTTGTGATTGGAGTATGACCTTGATGGAAGCTCGAATTACATAGCCTGGAAGGATAGGATGGAGGAAGTGTTGGAATATAATGGACTGAAGGAGTTCATCGATAGCGATGTTCCTAAGCTGGGATCTAGCGATGCTGCATTTCTTGACGCATGGCAAAAGAAGGTAGCAAAGACAAGAATAATTCTTTTGGAAGGTGTGAAGGACCATATTGTGTCCAGCTTTCATGGGAAAGCCACTCCATTTTCAATGTGGAAGGCTTTGAAAGATTTTTTCCAAAGCAGCAGCGACAAGAGGAAGTTGGCACTGAAAGATAAGCTCAAAAAAATAAAAATGGAGAAGGGTGATAGTATTCCAAAATATCTCACGATGTTTGTCCACTGTAGGGATGAACTAGGAAAAGTGTGAATTAATGTTGATGATGAACACTTGGTGAGCTTGGCTCTCCTTAGGCTTTCGAAGAGTTGGCATAGCTACAAAGACTCTGTCAATGGATGGGAGAAACTGTCGGGATGGGAGCGACTTTGGTCGGATGTTGTGTAGGAGGAGATAAGGCGAAGTACCAGGGATGGCTCTTCATCGAAGAATGATGATGAAGAAAATTTTGCTTTGGCTGCCAAAGCAAGGAAAGGGAAGGGGAAGAAATTTCCTTCAAAATCCGAAGCTAAAGGAAAGAAGCAGGATTTGTCCAAGGTGAAGTGTTTTCACCATCATGAACATGGACATTTCGCCACTAACTGCCCATAGAAGAAGAAGAACAAGAAGGTTGCTAGAGCTGCAGCTGGAGAGGCCTTAGCCTCGCAATTTGAAATTGATTTCTCTTTGATCTCATGCTTGGTTTCAAGCTCAATGGGATCGGTGTGGTATCTTGATAGTGGTGTGTCTTTCCATATGACGGGAGACAATGAGTTGTTTAGTGACTTGGAGGAGAAGGACCTCCAAATTCATATAGAGATGGGTGAGGATGGTCGATAAAGTGCGACCAGCATTGGGACCATTACCTTTGAGAGGGAATCAGGTAATCCATTTTTGTTGAAAGATGTTATGCATGTTCCAGGTCTAAAGAAGAACTTGGTCTTGGTCGCAATGTTGGAAGACAAAGGTTATGATGTTGTTTTTGGCGATGGAAAATATTTCCTGTGACATAAAACAATGGGTCAAACCAAGAGGATAGGGATTCGAGTTAAGAATCTCTAAAAGCTGGAGGTAGATGGCTGCGCTGAAATGATGGGAAAAGAAGAAGAATTGGTGAGTCGGGATGAGGGTGAATTATGGCATAGGAGATTGGGTCATCTTCACCATGGTGCTTTGAAGATTTTGCAGCAGATTTCTACTGGACTTCCCAAGGGTACTCTTGCGCAGTCAGATCAGTGCAAGGGATGTACTATGGGTAAGTTTGTGAAGACCACCTTTCATGAGAAGGAGAACCATGCTTCGATGATCCTGGAGAGAATTCACACAGACGTGTGTGGACCTTTATTGGTTGCTTCAACAGCAAAACACAGGTATTATGTTATATTTGTTGATGACTATTCTCGTAGATGTTGGATCTTCTTCATGCAGAAGAAAAGTGAAACATTCTCAAAGTTTTGTGAGTTTAAAGCATTGGTGGAGAAGGAGTCGGGGAAGCAAGTGAAAGCTCTACGGAGTGATAATGGTGGTGAATACATCTCAGGTGAATTCAAAGACTTCTGTAGCAAAGAAGGAATTCGAAGAGAACTCATAGTGCCTCATAACCCACAGCAAGATGGGGTCGCAGAGAGGAAGAATAGAATGATCATGGGTGTTGCACAAGCTATGCTTGAGAGGGAGCTACACTTGCATGCATAGGAGGAACTTCTTGTTCCCAAAGAACCTCTAGATGTGGATCAGCCACAGGAGGAGATTCATGGAGTGGAGGAGCCACTCATGCAGAATCATACATCAGACAAGGCAGAAAGCGTACCACAGAAGCTAAGATATTGAACTTTGATGCGGCACAGAATGTAGGAGTCCCTACATCACAGCGCAGACATAGACAGTCACAATACCGAATTACTTTATACATGGCTCTTATGAGCAAGTGTATCGTGACAGAGCCATCTTATTTTGAAGAAGCAGTGTAGTAGCCCACATGGGTAGATGCCATGGTGGAGGAGTATGACTCCATTGTCAGAAATAGTGCTTGGGAGATTGTTCCAAGTCCGGTGGGTAAATCAGTTGTAGGATAAAGATGGATCTAGAAGGTAAAGCAAGCTACTGATGGGAGCTTCAAGAATTATAAGGCAAGATTTTTTTCCCGGGGCTTTTCACAGATTAAGGGGATTTATTATGAAGAAACCTTTGCACCTGTCGCACGGTATTCTTCTATAAGGACCATCCTTGCTCTCTCAGTGAAGATGGGTTGGCACATTCATCAAATGGATGTGAATACTGCATTCCTTAATGGGATCATTGAGGAAGAGGTGTACATTGAGAAGCCTGAAGGATTTGAGATCTTCAGCAGCGAGTCGCATGTGTGCAGGCTCAAAAGAGCATTGTATGGGCTGAAGAAAGCACCTTGTGCTTGGTACACATGGATCGATAGCTATTTCACTGGACTTGGCTTCACCAAGAGTGAGGCGAATGCGAACCTGTACCAAATTGTGGTGGAGGGTAAGCTTTTAATCATTGTTATTTATGTTGATGATTTAATACTAACGGGTGATGAGCAGTTGATACACTCATGCAAGTCAAATCTTGAAAAGGAGTTTGAGATGAAGGATTTGGGCCTCCTTCATTATTTCCTTGGATTGGAAATATGGCAGCGGGAAGGTGAACTATTTGTGTCTCAAGGAAAATATGCTCAGGAGATACTTGAGAAGTTTCACATGCAAGGCTGCAAGCTGATTGATACTCCTCTTCCAGGAAATTGGAGGAAAGAGGATGCTACATCGGCAGAGGTAGTGGATGCCACTGTTTGTCGATAGTTGGTGGGTTCGCTCATGTATTTAGTTAATACAAAACCAAACATATGCTATACGGTGAACCAGCTTTCACAAGCGATGGTTAAGCCTACCAAGCTCTTTTGGAAAGCAGGCAAGCATGTCCTCAGGTATCTCAGGGGCACATCTGAGTATGGCTTATGGTACAGACAGACGGATGAGGTGAAGTTGCATGGCTTCACGGATGCAGATTGGGCAGGCAGCCCAACAGACAGAAACAGCCCAACAGACAGCAAGAGCACATTAGGAGGGGTTTTCAGTATCGGATCTACAACAGTTTCTTGGTACAGCAGGAAACAAAGATCCATGGCACTCAGTTCAGCGAAAGTAGAATACATCGCAGCAATTCAAGCTGCATGTGAGGCTATCTGGATGAGGAAGATCCTGGTTAGTTTGTTCGGTTCACATTTAGATCTTACATTGATACATTGTGATAATCAGAGTTGCATTAAACTCTCGATTAATCATGTGTTTCATGATAGATCTAAACATATTGATATCCGGTATCATCATATCAGAGATTGTGTGCAGCAAAAGATCATGTTGCTTCAGTACATTCCTACGGAAGATCAAGATGCAGATATTTTGATGAAGGCACTCACCAGGAGCAAATTCGAATACCATAGAGGCAGGATCAGGGTGAAGGATAATCTCTATCTTGTTGAGAGGGAGTGTTGAGATTCAACAAGATGATGAAACTTAGTGAAAATGAGTCGCCTTCACTAAGTGGGCTCGCAGGCTATTTTTAGGTGTGAGCCTACTTTTAGACTATGTCTACTTTTAGACATGGTGATAATATTTGAGAAGTTACAAGATGCTATTTGTGGATGGTTGGTCAAGCTGGGAAAATACATGAAATTTTATTTTTAGAATATTGGGCGAAGTCTATTTATAGATCATCGATCTAAAAATAGAAGTGTCTATTATAATTAGCTCTTAATAATAATCCGACAATAAACATCAACTTATTCACTTGGAGCACTTAATTTCAATGTACAGATTTGGAAAATTAGTGGCCAGAAGGAATTACACAATTCCCAGGGTTTACTAGTGGTTCATGTGTGGAGGACTCAGTTAGAACTGAAGTGGAAAAGTTATGACAGAGTTGGAAGAGTAGTTCATGGAGTTGTTATTCAATTTAACTCAGTTAATGGAGTTAAACTGAGTTGATCTAGTTGTATCTAGTCTAACTGAATAATACACTAGTGAGAGTGGAGTGATTTAATTAGTTAATTAATTCACAAATAATAACTCATTAATCAACTGAACAATACAACAATTAACTACAGTGCATGTTAGTTCCAGTGGAGACCCAGTGGAGAGATAGGTGAAAGGGAAAGATGGACTATCTGTTG
Source organism: Pinus albicaulis (assembly GCA_034641835.2). Lineage (NCBI taxonomy): Eukaryota > Viridiplantae > Streptophyta > Pinopsida > Pinales > Pinaceae > Pinus > Pinus albicaulis. The sequence continues at coordinate 712,724,943 of CM076582.1, forward strand.
TGACTATAGTGATACATCGATTGCACCACACACACATTGGAGTTTCCAATGACGATTGCGCAGTCAAGGCAAGGGTAATTCAAATTCATTCAGAGCTATTCTTCATCAGGGATTGGGCAGTGGAGGCAAGCCATCAGGTGGCAATAAATCAGTGCATGGATTTGTAGATTTCTTCTGATTAGTGTGTGACGATTGATTGTACTTAGAGCTTGATGTACTAAACTTTGTATGAGATTGTTACATGATCTCCATGATACATAATATATTATAGTTGGGGTTTTCAGCTTCAGGCTTTCCCATTAAACAACTATGTTATGTGAGATTTTTTTTATTGTTTCATGTGTTTGCAACTGATTTTAATTTCCGAAAAAGATTAACAGTGGAAGGATTATGTATTTATCAAGAAGATAAAATATTGTTATATCAGGAGAATCTGGATGTATACATGCATCTTGTATATAATTTCTACAGACTCCCACTGTTGAATAACCTCAAGTAGTAGGAGCTGCAGTGAAGAGTTATCACAGAGCCTATGTCGGAGAAGTGTCACAGCACCTTCAATGGCTATTCTATCAAAAGCCAATTTTCTTTTCGAGGTAAATCTGTGGAGAAACTAGCTGCTCGCAGGCGACCAATTCTTGCTACCAAGATATCTCTGCGCACAGGGGGACCGAAAGGAGCCAGCTGTGGGAGCTGAATGACGGGGATGAGAATTTGATGCCACTGGATAAAGAACAGTGTCTTTGTCATCATACAGGCTTGTATAAAAATAGGCTTTAAATCCTGTACAAAAATAGGCTTTGAATGTCCAGTTTGGTTCTTTGATCAGAGGGCGGCCCCATTAGATCTTTATATTCAAGTCAAACCAGTAGGGAGGAATTCTTTTAATTTGATTTTGGAATATACCTCATTCATTTGGAAATTGTCCATCCAAATCTAAGAGGTGGTTAAGTATGCAAGCCATTTTCTTCCTCCACATGTCAAGAGCAGATAGGTCTCGTGGACTCTGAGTGTGTGTTAAACTTATAGTTCTCAAAATCTTTCCTGGGTAGAATTGAGAGGATTTATTATTGACTTTTGAATTTAATGTTGACTGCACTCAATCTGCTTTGAAGTCTAGTTCTGATGTTATGATTTACTGCTTTCTAATGTGGTAGAAAATTTATATGTTGGAGAGTGAGAAGCATGTTATAAATTTTATATGAAGCATGTATGGTTAATATGTAATGGCATATGAAGCTTATATGCCTTGAGGGATAAGTTTTATTTGTTGAAAAAGAAATGACCAAAATTGATGATACAGTAGAGTTGTTGAATAACCTCATTCATTCCATTGTTCATGATATGGTTAAAATCAGCAAAGCCTCTCTTTTTGACATTAAGACCTGTCTGCAAAATGCACAAGAGAAGATAGAGTTTTTGCATCTTGAATCTCAGGTTCAGCAAGAAAAATTACATAAGTGGAGTCATCATTCTGAACTTGTTTCTGTTTAGAAAATTGAAAGAGACTCCCATAAACAACAAGTGAGTAATGTTGCAGTCGATTCACATTCAGTGCCTAGTTCAAAAGCAGATTTGTATGCAGGTGCAGAAGCTCACGCTTCACCTCCCAAGCCCATCATCAGACCTTGGGAAGAGCTTGTCCACAACAAGCACAGAACTGGTCTTGGATATGACAAGGAGTTGTCCTTTCATATTCCGGACTACTCCAAGCCCATCAAATTTCAAAGTGCCGAATTTCTTTATGGAAGTCGCCTTCAGCTGTTCTGGATCTTGCTCCTCTTCCACAACAACAACAACAGATTGTAAAATTCCAACACTGTGATCAAGTTGGCCATATGAAAGATCATTGTTTCAATCTTCATCCATGCAAGCACTGTGGTTGGCATACCCATTCTTCACATAGATGCTTCAGAAACAAGCCTCCTGCAAGAACAAAGATTCATCTTGGATGGATCGCTTCTTGGCAATGGGCATCAACAGCCAAGAAGATGTTTAAGTTGCATGTCAGAACTTGTTCTCGAATATTGAACAATCTTGCAGTTGATTTTTCACCATCATCTCACCATGTACCTGATAGGGGGGAAAATGGTGGTCATGTACAAGCTTCGACGCCACATCAAGTGAGCCTAAGCCACAATCTCTCATTCCAGATTCAGAGTTGTAGCCAGAGACACAGCAGTTCAAGTGAACCTGAGCCACAATTCGTCATTCCAGATTCAAAATTGTAGCCAAAGACACGGATGCCCATGAGCATGTCTTTTTTTGGTGGAAAGCCTTAAACCATCTATGTGAGGTTGATATTCTTCCTCTTTCAGAGCACTTCCTCTAGTAGAAGACTTCAGCGTCTTTCCAATTTGGTTGAGTTCCAGGAAATGCATTAAGCATTCCAGAGTTGGTGGTCATCCTTAAACCATGACAGGTTGTAGCCCTCCCTTCTTCTAGGTTGAAGGTCTCCCTCTTCAAAATATGAGGGACACTTCCTCTATCAGAAGCCCTCAGCTTCTTGTTGTCAATGTAGAAGAAAATTTTTTGGCCAGAAAGTCAAAATGAATACTGAAAAGAGGGTGACCATCAAAGAGGAAACTTCTACATCATCTGACATTAAGTTGGACACTTTGATAAAAACTATGGAGAAGATGATGGAGAAAATGAATTTTTCAGAGAGGGCAGCTGCAAGAGAGCCAAAGGGAGGTCCTCAAATCAAAAATCTGGATTTTACAAGACAGCAAATCAAAATTAAGCAAAGGGACCCAAGAAATTTAACAGATCAACAACTAATGAGGCCTCCTTTTTAGGAGAACCATGCAGAAGAAGAGTAAGAGCCAGCAGAGGAACAAGAACAAGATCAGATTAATCTCTTTGGTGAGGAAGAAGTAGATATACTTTTCTTGACTAAGGAAGAAAACATAGTTACCAATCAAACGGGAACTATTACCTCAAAATGAGAACTCTAGCCCAAAAAAACTCAAAAAACATGAAAAGACAACCCAAAAATGAAAAGTGTATCTTCCAGAACACTGTTTTTTTTTAGGGTTAAATTTCAACATTTTTTAAATTGTGCTAAAAACCATTTTTTCCTTGAAAAAAAGATTGAAAAAACAACCTCGAAACAAAAAGTGTTGATGCTGGAATAACATCGCCAATTTTTTATGTGCAAAAAACAACCTGAAAATGAAAAGTGTTGATGCTGGAATAACATCGTCAGTTTTTTGTGTGCAAAAAACACCTTGAAAACGAAAAGTGTTAACGTTGGAATAATGTATTTTTCTTTTCGAGGTAAATTGTCAATAGTTTTTAATAATGACATTAAAAATAAAATATCATGACTCTCAAAAACCTTAAAATTTCAATGATAAACATGGCATTAAAGATAAAATATCTCAAGTCTTAAAATTCCAGCGATTTTTAAGCATGGTATTAAAGATAATCTATTATCGTGTCTCTGAAAAGCCTTAAAAATCCAAGAATAGCATTAAAGATAAAATATCACCTTTATGAAAACAAAATTCCAACGATTTTTAGGATTGGTATTAAAGATAAAATATTACTTGTTAAAATAATAAATAAAAATAAATAAATAAATAAACAAATAAACAAAAAAATTCAAAACAAATAAAAAAAGAAAAATTCAAGAAAACACACAATTTAAAGAAAAAAATTAAATTTAACCGAAATTTTATTTTGTTTAAGTTATAATAATAATAATAATAATAAACTGAATAATTCAAAAAATTGATAAAATAAAATAATTAAAAGAAGTAATTTAAAATTAGTTAAAATTAAAAAATAATAATAATAATTAAAATATTAAAATAAAAAATACTTTAAATTTCGAAATTTAAATTTAAAAAGAAAATAAAAACAAAAATTTCAAAATAATCAAAATTTAAATAAAAAAGATAAAAATAAAAATTTAAAAAGAAATTTTAAATAGTAATTTTTTTTTAAAGTATATAAATATATGAAAATTACATTTTTTAAATAAAAAAATAACAAAATCATTTTTTAAATTAAAAAAAAATAAAATTTAAAAAAAAAACAAATAAATTAAAAAATATAAAAAAATTAAAAAACAAATAATAATAAATAAATTTAATTTAAAAATGGCGCTCTCTCGTCGCCCGGTGGCCAAGCCCCACGACCCAGGGTGACGGTAAAATGGATATTTTTTTAATTTTTTTAATAATTTATTTTTCTAATTTTTTTATTGATTATTTTTATTTTTTATTACTTTTTATTACTTTTTTATTATTATTTTTTAGTTTATTTTTTTTTTTATCTTCTATTTTTTTTTTTAATTTAAATTATGTTTTTAAATTTCTTTAATTTAATTTATGTTTTTTATTTTTTTATTAAATATTTATTAATTTTTAATTTTTTAATTTTTTTAATTTTAATTTTAAAAATGTGTTTTTTTTTTAAATTAATTTGAAAATTTTTTATTTTTTTAATTTAAAAAAACAATGAATTATGTTTTTTTTTTTTTTTTTTTAAATGAATTTTTCATATATATATATGCTTTTCTAAAATTTTAATTTTAATTTTTTTTTTTAATTTAATTTTTTTATTTTAATGTTCTTTTTTAATTTTTATGTCTTAAATTTAAATTTCCGAATTTAAATTGTTTTTTATTTTTGTTTTTTTGTTTTTTTAATTTTTTTTAATTTTAATTATTTTTAAAATTTTTTATTTTATTTTATCATTTTCTTTAATTATGTTGTTTAAAAGTGTGTGTTGTTTTTTTTTCCTTTAAATTATGAGTTTTTTTTCCCCTGTTTTTTTATTTTTTGAATTATTTATTTATTTTTTTGTTTAAAATTTTTATTTTTACAAGTTATTTTTGTTTTTTTTTGACACTTTTATTGGTTTTTTTATCTTTTTATATTTTTTGTATTTGATTTTTTTTTTTTTTTGTCGTGTTTTTTTATTTTATTTTTATGTTTCATTACCAAGATGAAAATCGCCACTCTAAACAAAAAATATTGATGTTGCATCAACAATTTTGAAAATTAGCATGAAAATCACTAACATTTTCAAACAAATGTTCATACTTGATAAATAAAGAAAATTAAAGTGCCAAAAAAACACCATTTTTCTAAATCGACATGACATTTAAATAAATAAATAAAAAATAAAAAAATAAAAAATAAAAAGTTCCAAAAGTATGCTCCAAAAAAAACAGGTTATATTCTACATCACCACTTTTCAAAATTGACATGAAAATCATGACATTTAAAAAAATAAAAATAAAAATCATAAGAAAATTTAAAGTGCCAAAACTATGCTCCAAAAAAAGGGTGATTCTGCATCACCACTTTTCAAAATCGGGTGTTTTTTTTGCTACCTCAAAAAAGCGGTTTCCATGTAATTTTCTCATTTTATCGATAACTATGTTAGAATAGGATTTGTTTCTACAATCACAACAAGATGTCATCCCTGCATAATCAGAAGATTATAAAAAGTGTTATCATAATTCTATTATGGAAGTCCACAAACAGTACAATCTGAGGAATATGAAAGTCCCAACAAATCCTTATAAAAGGGTACAGGCTAATGTACCTTCTACAAGTCAGACAAAGGTTGATCCTCCCAAATAAAATCATCAAAAGCAAGATATAATTATTAAGGAGGTAGAAAAAACTCAATCATCTTTTAGTCTTGAGAATGAGATATCAAAGATTAAATTTTTTGTTCCATTAATGGAGTTAATGAAAAAGGATGCATATAAAAGTCAGATTGTTAAGGCATTAAAGGTGGGAGAAGTGTCAGACACAGCCACTTTAAATGATGATCACCCATAATTAATTTTTGGTCCAGAAGTTGAAGGAGGAGATTCTCGAGAAGGTAATGTACCACCATTCTATGTCGGCCTTAATATTCATGATTTTATATTGCATAATGCCATGTTACGTTTGGGATCTTGACACAACTTAATGCCTAAAGTGATCATGGACAAGTTTGGTTTGGATATAACTAGACCATATAGAGATTTATTTTCTTTTGACTCAAGTAAGATAAAATGTCTTGGTTTGATCAAAGATTAATGTGTCACTCTCACACAAATTCTAGCCCAGTGTGTGATTATGGATGTGGTTTTTGCTGACATCCCACCAAAGTATGGTATGTTGTTATCAAGATCTTGAGGTGCAAAATTGAAGGGCTCGCTGCAAATGGACATGCCATATGCCACTATCCTGGTGTTTGGACAGCCAAGGAAGTTGTATAGGTAAAATCTCATGAAGTACATGGTAATCAGTCAAGATAAGCCCAATAATTATCATGTTTATTATGTGCATTCAGATATGGATTCATTTATTCTATACAATGATATATGTTTGGAAGGTGAATTTCAAAACATGGACAACAAACCAAAAAATAAAGGTGTAACGTTGGAGGCTAAAACAGAAAACGGTGATGATGAAGAAGGCCTATGGAATATGGATTTTGATGGGGCAGTCAACAAGGAATGATCTAGAGATGATGTGTGGATTAGGAGTCCAAAATTAGGCAACTCAAATACCTATTCTTACAAACTAGCTTTCGAATGTACCAATAATTTTGTTGAATACAAGGCATTGATTTTGGGCTGTGACTGTTGAAAAAGTTAAGAGCTAAAAGTATTTCGATCCATGGAGATTCAGAAATAATCATTAAGAAAATTAAAGGTGAGTATTCAGCCAAACACCCAAGAAGGAGGTCATATAGAAATGTTGTTTTAGAGTTTCTACAGTGCTTTCTAGAATACAATTTGTAACGGTGATTCCTAGAGATCAAAATGTAATTGTTGATGCATTGGACACCTTGGAAAGTACATGTAAGATGCCTTTTCATCCAAACAAGAAGTATGAAATTGAGGTTAAACACAGGCTTGTTGTCCCATACAACGTAATATATTGGCAATTTTTTGACAATGACAAACAACTAGACAATTTTCTACAATTGAAAGAAGAATTTGCAAATTTTCATATTGATGGGGGAAGTAGTTTTGATAATGATGGAGAGGAAATTTATTTGAATCAGATTAGTGAGAGTTCTGATAAGCATGAATCAGACCTTGAAATTTTGCAGTTAAAGGATAATGTGATTCCAAGAGGTTTAGTCCTACTGGAGAAATTGTTTGATTTCAATGATGTGGCTCATAAGCCCAAAATACAACCTATTGAGTCTGAGGTGGAGGACTGTAGTATAGGGACTAAAGACAAACCAAAATTTGTAAAACTTTCTAAGTCTTTACCTCCAGAAGAAAAGTAGAAATACATTGATTTAATGAGGCAATATTCTAATGTCTTTGCATGAGGGTACGAGGACTTGAAGGCCTATGAAAAGAGTACTATTAAGCACACCACTCCCATCAAAGAAGATCAGAGACCTTTCAAGAAAAATCTAAGAATAACTAACCCTATTTTTTTCCCTTAATTGAGAAAGACGTAAGAAAATTTTTTGATGAAAATATTATTTTCCCTTTGATATTTTCCAAGTGGTTGTCAAACTTAGTGCCAGTGAGGAAAAATACCAGAGAGATAAGGCTATGTGTGGACTTTCGAAACCTAAATAAGATCTCCCTAAAAGACTATTACCCCTTGCCAAATATGGATCACATATTGCAGCGGGTAGTTGGCTCCAGAAGGATTTCATTGCTTGATGGCTTATCCAGTTACAACCATATTTTAGTACATTGGATGACCAGGACAAAATAACCTTCACAACAGTGTGGGGGACATTCATGTATGTGAAAATTCCTTTCAGACTTATGAATACAGAGGAAAAATTTTAGAGGGCTATGGACATTACTTTTGTAGATGAAAAGGATAGGTTCATTGTTATTTAACTTGATGGAATTACTGTATTTTCTAAATTTGATGAATACCATTTTACAGCATTTGAATATTTTCTTTGAGAAGTGCAGAAAATATGGTATCTATTTAAATCCAAAGAACTCCCTCTTTGGGATGGAATAAGTTAAGATACGTGGACACATAATCTCGAGAGATGGCATTAGAATTGTCCCAAGCAGAATTGAAGTTATCCAAAATATTGATACCCCAAGAAACAAAAAGGAAGTGTAGACTTTCATTGGAAGGATTAATTTTCTAATGCATTTTATTCCAAATCTTGTTGAAATTTTAAGATACATCACCAATATGTTGAGGAAAGACAGTGAGATCAAGTGGAATGTTGAAGCAAAGAAGTCATTCAATGAGGTAAATTCAGCCTTAGCTAATTCTCTTGTTTTGGCTAGTCGTGATTGTTATTTCCTAAATCTACCTCAGGCTGAAGGAAGGCAGAGTTCAGGGTAACATCAAACCACGCTCAGTCTGGTAGCTAGCCCTACCAGAATAGGAGAGGGCTCTCTCTGAGTCAATCTCAGCAAAAATAGTCAATAGGGATTGAGATGACTTTAAATAAAGGTTAATTTTAGGCTAGGTATATAAGTAAAGGAGTTTGATTGTGTTTTTGGGGGTTTTTGTTGGATCAAAGGGAAAGGCAGTTTTGGGTGTGAGGATTAGGCCTAGTTTTTGTAGAGTTCTGATTGGGGCAAGGGAGGAAATAGTTTTGATGCTTTAGCTTTGAGTGAATGGATGGATTAGACCGGTGAGGAGTTGAAGAGGGAAAGGTCTCAAGATTCCTCCTCAAACATATGAAAACATGAAAAATTAAACAAAACTAAAGGCAAAGCAAAGCAAGCTACTGAATTCCACCTTTAAACACTGATTTGTTTAATTTAAGAAGCAAGAGAAGCGAAAATGATACACATGAACATCAGTGAACTTACAATTACATAGAGAAAAACACCATCAAAACACAGAGCCACATGGATCCCAAAAAGTGCTGCAAACCCTGGTCTATTCCTTTGCCAAAAGTGCAGAGATGAAATGTACAATGAAGTGCCAAGCAATCCCAAGTGTCCAACCCTGAAAATGACTGAGAAAATACATCATATATACAAGCCTAACCCATTCCCATGCCTCTAGGGGTCGAGCTCATCATTCTAGGAGTTGTTTCAACCATATCTAAACTAGGAACTAGAAAATAGGAAATGAAACAACTTGCCTCTATATGGTAGGAAACTGATCCATTCACTTACATTTCACCTTTTGGTGAATGAATCTTCTAGAATGAGTAAAAATGTGCAAAAATTACACCATGAAGATGAAATTACATCAAGATACATCAAAAATTACATGAAAAAGTGAAACTGGCCAAGACAAGGTGAAATTCTGAGCTGTTGAGTGAAAAATAGGCCAAAATTCTCTATGCGCCGCGCCTGAAATCTGTATGCATAGCACAAGTTTGGAGCTTATTTTGAGGCCCTTCCCAAAGTACAAATTGTGATCATGAAATATTGTTGTAAAGCCCTACCTGTCTAATTTCCAACCCAAGTGGAATTTTTTGATTTGGTTTCCATTTGCCCCTCCAAAAGTTCAATCTCCCAACACTGCTTCCTGTGGGTGCAAAAAGTGGCAGAAAGGCCATTTTTAGGGTGTTTTTGACCCTTAAGGAAACCCAGAACTTGATGAACTCCTTAGGTAATCCATGAGCATGCATAAATTTTCATAACCAATCCAGAAATGCAAATTTTTCCCCCTGAAGAGCTGCCAATTATAAGCGCGCGCAAGGTGGCGCTACGCGTCGGGTAGAAAAACCTGTTTTGTGACCAAAAAATTCAAAATTGACAAAATTTTTGCCAAATTCCTTGAAATTTGGGCTGGAGATCCCTGATCAAATTCTATGCTCAGCCAAAGAAGCTTCGGCCAAGATTTGGAGCCTATCATGCCTTTTGCGACGCTTCAGTGCCCTCCTTAGCCTTGCCTTCAGGATTTTAATCTTCGCTTTGCAAACATGCTTGCACGCCCAATAGTGGTTCTTCATGTGTCTGAGCATGTTTTTCTCCTTATTCGCCTTCTCCAATATCTTCTCGAGATTTATTTTGACCCTCTCAAGCAAAGTCTCTCTATCGGCCTCAATCTCACGCTCAATGGGTGTCATCTCGGATGGGCTTCTTCGGGCAGCTTGTCGGTTCTCACGGATGTTTTGCAATTCCATGATCGCCTGCTGATCCTCCAACTATTTTTTGCACTGCTCCAGATATTTTATGATCCACTGAGCTCTCTGCAACTTTTCATTCAATGTATCGATCTCAGCTTTCTACTCCTGAATGATCTCTCTCAGTTTTGAGCTTGGAGAGCTCAAATCTTCATCAATCAATATGAAATTAGTATCTCGGCCTTCTAAAGGGCCTTCATCCTGCATGGGCCTCTTTCCTCTATCCTGTACCTATACCTGTGCTGTTGATGACGGCAACGAGACCCTTTCCACCCCGGGTGGAGATAGTACTTGTCGGGCCGCTGCAAACAATACTCTCGTGCCTCTCTGATAAGTGACATACACTGGCACACTGATAGGCTATGTCTCGTGACCTTCAAGCTGATGTGAAGGTTCACCTGGCTCATGAAAAATATCCAAAGGAGGCTGAGGGGCTGTGAAGAAGTCACGGGAAATGAAATATTCCCATGCAATGCCCTGCAATCCAGGCTGATGTACCACAATGATCTTGATGAGCGCATAATGATAAATGTTGTTATGCTGCTGCTCGGGAGTCTTCTTCTACACAAGATTAGTCATCCTCTCGATGTTGCAGCACATGAAATACGGTATGTTCATCATCCTCACTCTCGTGAAATGCATCAATAATCTGATGTGGTATGCATAGAGGCGTGAAAACCGGCCCTCACAACTGAAGTATCGGATAATGAGTCTCATCAAAGGCGCATAGGATTCCTTCAGAAACCAGAATGGAAATACCCTGCTGAGTTGTCTCACATAACTAGGCCTGATGTAAGGTTCGTAATGCATTCTATCCACCTGTTGTCTTTTGTTCCACTCTTCACCTACATTCGGTATTCTTGTTGCCTGAGAAATGGTTTCTGGTGTCAAGGTGAAGTTTACACCAGCAAGAGTTACCTGACCATCATGCAAATGTAAAACAAATAACCGAGCTAACTCCTGATGATGTTGAATCAGAGCAATCATCTCACAGTACTGATAACATGACTGCTCTTGGAAACATGCCATGGCAAGTGGGCAGGCCTGCAACTGGGTCAAAGAGGTGGGCTCTTCTCTCACATGTTTGCCTCCTTTACGAGGCCTTCTCGGTGCATGTAGCTCTGTGGTAGAATCACTATCTTGTTCATATGATGACTCAGTGTCTGTCATGGTGTTGCAAAGTAAATGTCAAGTGTATGTTTGGTTTGTTGAAAATGAGAAATGAGAACTTGGTGTCTTTGTCTCCAATTGCCAAATATGTGCGAAGTAGGAAAGGACTGTGGGAAATAAGGACAATGGGTATAGTGGAGTTTTTCAAGTGAGATTTGAAATGTAATAACAGTCACTTGACTGTATTTAGGAATCTGGGGTTTGGGGATTTTTTTGCAAATGATATGGAAGGGATAAGAATAGGGAATGAAAGGATTGAGGGATAGGGATAATGGGAATGAGTTATAATGGGATTATAATGGAATAGGAGAGGGTCCTTATGATGATATGACGGTGATGAGAAACACAGGTGAAAAGTGGAATGGGAGTGTTTTGGCACCCAAGTTAAGTTTTAACACCCAAATTCAAACCCTAGGAGAAGTTTTTCACCAAATGATAGGGTTTATAATTTCACCAATCAAACTCTTATATCCTCCCCTCCAAAAAACACCAAACACAAGCTAATAGCAATGGCAAGGTCAATCGAACTTACTCGGAGCAAAAGAGATTGAGTCGTTTTGATTTTTGGAAGCAGTGATGAGATTTTTTGCTTGACAGCTCTGTGCGCCACGACCAGCATGTGCGCCGCGCACGTTGAAAAATACACTGTGAATGGTGGCTGTATGCGCCACGACCTCCTTGTGCATCGCGCCTTCTCCCAATGCGTCACGCCTGCAACTTCAATACACAGTCTCGACTTCAAACCACCGACTTCGCCCTCCACGATTTTCTCTTGGGTGTTTGACAACTTCTTGCGTGCAAATGACATTTGAATGTGGAAAATATCTTGTATAGCTATGAAATTTGATTTTTGATTTCAAATAACCCACTTTCTAGTGTTTCAACTTTGGCACTTTTCACTTTTTACTACAAACTCTGTTTTGCTTGTTTCCTTTTGACTTTTTGAGCTGAATGACGAAACTTTTGTCAATTTTTGCAGGGATGCTGGCATGAAATTTGGCAAAGGCAACCAGGGCTGTGCCTGAACATCTTCATAACTAAATAATTTTGAAAATATACATGGAATTTATTACAAAAGACGAAATTGACGATTTTACTTCAAAACAGAGTTTTGAAGAAAAGTCAAGATCCTACATTATGACGATGAAATTTTCGAAATGAAAACTTATTTTGAACCTCCCTCTAGCCTGCTGGCATTATAGGACACTTTGAAGACAAAATTTGCGAAACCCTAGACCTAATGAGACTGAAAACCCTAAAAATAATATTTTCCAAGCAAGAGACCAAACATGATTGTAAATGACTTCAAATGATTTTGATGAATATAATTGGACCAGCAAGTACAAAACAAGAGGAACATGAGTAAAAATCTCCCTACCGTCAAAAAATCCATGCCCTTAACGGAATGCAGATGACTGAACTGAATGAGACACCTAAAATTAAATGCAACAAAAGAGATTTTGATCTCTGACAGAGGGATGAAAAGACCGACTCTAACAGTGATTACACAAAAGATTTCATTATTTTTTCCTTTGCGTAGGAGCGCACTATTGTAGTAGTATTAATGTAGAAAAATAAAGAGGGTCAAGAGCAGCCTATAGAATTTTTTAGTAGGGATTTAAGAGATGCTTATTTTAAATATAACATCATGGAAAAACAAGATTTTTCCTTGGTGAAGGCTTTGAAATATTTTAGAGTGTAGATATTTCACTCCCACATAATTTATTTTGTTCCTAGTTTTGTGGTAAAGGACATCCTCACTGAGACTGGCCCTGAAGGAAAGAGAGGTAAGTGGATGGATTTTATTTTGGAGTATGATATTGAAATTAAGTCCGCTAAACTTATAAAGGGTCATGGGTTAGCTAAATTGATGGTTGAATCAAATTTTCATGCATTGGACATCAATTTCATTGTTGCTCAAGACAATGATGAAGAATTAGTCCAACAGGTGTCATAAAGGTTCATTTCCCCCCCTGGTATACAAATATCATTTATGTTTTGTAGTATTTATAAGCTCCACTTGGTTTGACAAAGAAAAAGGTGAGGTTTCTTAAACTAAAAGTTGTTAAATTTTGCACTATCGATCATTATTTATATTGGAAAGATTCAGGAGGAAAATTTCTCAAGTGTTTGTTAGAAGATGAGGAAGACAGGATAATGGAAGAGTTTCATAAAGGTGACTATGGAGGGAATATTTTTTGGAAGACCACAACAAATAAAATCTTGAGAGCTAGTTTCTACTACCCTGCATTGTTTTTGAGTGTGCACAAAAGGGTCTCTAACTGTCATGAGTGTCATATTTATTAAGGGAAGAAGAAACTCTTACCTTTACCTCTGAAGCGTATTACAGTAGAGGTTCCTTTTCAATAGTAGGGATTAGAATTCATCAGGGAGATTCATACAATTTATTTAGCTCAACACAAATGGATTTTAACAGCCACAAATTACTTCACTGAATGGATAGAAGTAGTTCCGACCAGGCAGGCCATAAATTCAATTATTATCCAATTCATGGAAGGTAACATTTTTTCTAGATTTGGTTGTCCTCATAAGATCATTATTGATAATGTTGTTGCATTTAAATCTAAAAATATTATTGATTTCTGCAATAGATATCATATAGTGCTTGGAAATTCTACTGCCAATTATCCACAAGGCAATGGCTTGGAAGAGTCTTTGAACAAGAGTTTATTCAATATCATAAAAAAGTTGTTACACGAGAACAAAAATTCTTGGCATAAGAATTTAATCAATTCTTTATGGGAAGACAAGGTAAGTACCAAAAAATCCATTGGAATTTCACCTTTCCAATTGGTTTAGGAGTTGACGTTTTTTTTCCTATTTCCCTAAGGGTTCCAATGTTGAAATAATTGTAGGAAATAGAAGCATAACCAAATGATGTGCTTAGGAGGATCAACCAAATGATACAATTACAGTAGAATAGAGAGGAATTATACAAAAATACTCAGTTAATAAAGTACAAGATCAAAAAAATTCATGATAGGAGGATAAAATTTGATGGCTTTCAGATGGATGACCTTGTGTTGAAATGGGATTCCAATAATGAAGAAAAGGGAAAACATGGAAAACTTGACAATTTGTGGAAGGGGCCTTATAAAATTGAATATTTCCATGGAACCAATGCATATATGTTGAAAGATATAACATGGGAATTACTTGTTGGAGGGCTTGTTAATGGCAGGCTTATCAAGCATTACTTCACCTAAGTCTAGTTGGTTTAAACACATCATTTTACATATCATATTTATTTTTTATACTACATGTGTGGGTGTCTGCCATCAAAAATTTAAGCCCAAAGTGAAGGCCCTAGGTTTCTAATGAGTTGATACCATATGTAATAAAGTCTTATTCAGTCAAGTCATGATCAATCAAGTCAGTCTTAGTTGGTTAAGAGTCAAATAAAGTGCCCAGTGGATAAGGCTACTAGTCTACGATGTTCTTGGAACCTCATAGGGAGGATTACATCCCCATTGGGGCCTATGTTAGTGCCTATGTCTAGGGATATTTGTCATGTCACTCTTACTATGTCATTTTAGGTCATGTTTATAAGGTTGTGTTATTGTGTTAGTTTTGTTTTCATGAGTGCCATGGTATAAAAAGATTAAATTTTTCAAAGGGTCATAGATTTAAAAGATTATTTTTGCCATAATTTGAAATATAAGGTCACAAGGAGTCATGATCTAAATTTGCAATCATGAAGGGTCATTTTGAATTTAGGAAATTCTAGGGATCAATGGAATTGAGTCTTGATTATCATGATTTAAGTATGGAAATCAAGTCTACATCAAGAAAAAATCATGGCAAGGGATTGGGCACGAAATTGGAGGTAGTGATGAGTCATTTTAAATGTATTTTCAAAAGCAAGTCGTGATCTCATAAAGGAGGTAATGGTTAGAAATATAGTCCTTATCTCTTCCCCATGCGTTGTGCATTCATTATTATCCATCCAAAATCATGATCAACACTTTCTTACCTGCTACAGGTTATTCTTCATCTTAAATTGAGTTGTTATCTTCATTCCCCAGTGATTTTTTCTTCAACATCTTTATCAAAGGCTTCATCTCACTTGATTCGTCGATGATAAAGGGAGGCAGGGGCGTTGCGAGCTTAGACAACACCACCATTTTTGCATGAAAATGCTCAAAATTCTCTCACAGGTGCAAATTCAGCTTAATTTTTATCCGTCAGTCTTGAAATACTTGTGAAATTGTGTTTATAAGCTAGAAAAACAAAAAGGGCTTGCAAATAAATTTTAATTGTTGTCGTTGCGTTTCTGCAATTCGTTTTGCATTATCCTAATTTGGCACTACGTTTTCATCCTAACGCGCTACGAATCCACACAGTGGGTCATATCCCTTTATTCAAGGTGCCAATTTTCCTCTTTTGGATGTGTAAACCCTTACATGCAATTTTTTCTTTGACCTAGGGACTGTAACAAATTTTTTTCCCTCGAAATTTATGCCTAAAGGTGTTTTGAAAGACAAAATTCCTTTGCGGTATGTTTCTGGCCCTGTGCGCAGCAACTGTCCCTGGTCCAATTTCTTGCCAAAAATTTTCAATTTTCTGAGTTCTATAGGGTTTGAGTGGGAAAGTGTGATGTTGTGAGACTTGATGTAATTCCTGGATTGTGTCTTGAAACATTTCCACAAGGTTTAGAAAACATAACACCTCTATTTGTTTCCTAAAAGTTTAGTCATAAAATTTTCCAATTCATTCTTGCAAAAGTGAAACTATGTCAACACCAGAGGATAAAAAACATAAAGGGGGAGTCATTAAATATTTTGAACCATAGGTCATCACAACCATCCATGCAAATCCAACCATTAGGATGGCTTTTGAACAAGTAGGGTACATGATATTTTGTGAAATAATTCATGGATATCATTTACAATTGACAAAGGAATTCGCTAGAGGTTTTGATGGTGTGAAAGAAAAGGTGTGAAGCCTGAATTTTACAGTCTCAGCCCAAACAATATCTGAGGCCACTGAGATTCCTTTAGGTGGAGATTATTGGTTCAAAGGAATGGATTTTGATTTGGTTTCTTTCAAGGATTTTCTCAAGCCAAAACACAGGAAAGGGTATGGTTCATTTGTTCCAAGGAGTTATTTACAAGATCATCATGGAAAGTTCTTGGAGGTCATCCAAAGTTAATTCACATGTGAGGGGAGATTCAATAGGGTGTATCACTATCACATTAGGCTCTTGTTGCATTTTACTGGCAAGAAAACTATGAATATTCCCTATTATCAGTTTAGGAGTCTATGTAAGATGGTTGACCAAGTGCATACAAAAGGAAGTCAAGTTGAGGTCTGTTTACTTATTTTTGCATTAACTAAATTATTGGTAATGAAGGAAATTGAGAAGAAGGAGTAGAAATGGCAGAGTTCTTTTTTTCTTTAGGTTGGGCAGCACAATCTTTGAATAGTCACATGACTAAGAAATTCACTCCTTCAGTTTTGGTTGAGGAAGCTTCACCTGCAGCATCAAGCTCAGTCAAGAAACCTTTGACTAAATGAAAATTATATGGTAATAAAATTTTTAAGAAATTACAATTTTCCCCTAAAATATAAAAGGTGGTAAGGGTGCCAAGAACAAGAGCTTAAACTAAGACATTACCTATGGTTCCTCCATCATCACATATTCAAGTCATGGAATCAGAGAGCACATAAAGAGAATTGGAAATTAATGAAAAGGACCAGAATATTGGGGAGTTACAATATTATCTGGACAAGGCCCATGTGACAATATCATATTTCCAGTAGGATAATAGGGAGCTCGGACATAAAGTGTCTCATCAAACTATCCATCCTATAAGAGAAGAGTCATCCAAGGAAACATTGTCACATGTTTCCAAAGACAAAGGTAAAATGGTAATTGATGTTGAAAAGATGAAAGAGTAAATTCACTATTCAAGGAGACCTAATATTAGGTTTTTTGCCAAGGTACAGACACAAGAAAATGAGATTGTGAAGCTAGTGGTTTTTGATGAGCAGAAGGAATTCAAAAAGCTACTAGAGCAGCTTGAAGGTGTACAACGTCAAGTAGACCAACTTTCATAGAAATACCATAGGGATAAGATGTCCTTGTTTAAAGAGGTAGAGGTTGTTGTGATGGTCCTTGAAAAATATAGGTATTAAATGAAGTGGATCTTGCCTCTGCATAGGCAAGTGAATAATTTATATGTACAAAACTTGGTCCTGAAAAGAAGACTTAGGTTGGTGAAGAAAAATCTTACTCGAGTCAGAGAAGTTGGAAGAAAGAGGAATGGAGGTAAGTTGGACTTGCTAGTAGAGGCTAGTACAAAGATGAAAGAGTCTAGCAGGAAACCTCAACCAAACCCTGAAACTTTAGTTTTGGCTCAAAAGATCAAAAAGGATAAATTTTGATGAAAATTGCAGAATTGCAGCAAGGGGCTTGTTGTGCTTTCCATATGTAAATTTTGATAACTTTTGGATGGATAAGTTAATGTTTTGTTGTTTTAAGAGAGTTTTATGAAGGTTCTAGAATTCCATTTTAGCATTTCCAATATGTCACATTTGAAGAAAATTCACCATGTTTTCAAGTTTTTGGATGCACTGCAAAAACAGACAACGCATTGCAAAAGTGGGGAACAAGCCAAAGGGAGGTCTGCAAGTGTTTCGAAACTTACTCACGAGGTCCAACACCATCACAGGAGTATTTGAGGCATACCTAGTTGCTTCATTTTCACAAATAGGGGCTGAAACCATATAAATCATGGAATCCACTTTGTTTTGTTGTGAATCTGCCTAATGCACTACGAGTCTAGATAGTCTCCCTTATTTTCTTTCAAAATTTGAATTTTTTACTTCTATTAGTAGTTTTGAGCATGTAAATAGGTGGTAAATTATCTTAGGGATTGTGTTTAATGTTTATTGGTTAATATTATAAGCTAGTGATGTTTTAAACTTGGATTGGTTGTAAGGAAAACAATTCCTATTTTTCAGTATATGCACCAGATTTTGAATGTATCTAGTTAAAGTTGGTTTTGGTCAATGAATTCGACCACCTAGGATAGGAGATCGAATATTTGATGATGTATAAAGATAGAAAAAGCATTTTAAATGGTTATGTTGGTTGAGATTAGAGAGAATACCTTTGTGCATTGTATTTTTTAAGACTTTTTGCGAGTGAATGAATGAAACAACTGGTGATTTACAGAGATTATTGTGTCATATTTTTAGTGCTTTGTGCTTATTTGATTTGTAAGTTATATTATGTTCTTACATCCCCTTAATGTTCATTTTTCTTGCTTGGAAAAAACCAGATGATTGATTCAGAATTCATCTTTAATGATGCTCTATTTTAGTTTTCCGAGTTATTAATTTTTCAGCTTTAAAACAACACTCTAGAATTCATCCATGGTTTGATGATCTAATGTGTTTCTATTTCACCTTTTCTTCCTTCATCTCCTACAATAGTTTAATCTAAATTCGCCATCAAAGCTTCCTATCTTTCCCCTATGGAGAAACCCTCTATGTTCCTATCATCTCATTAGAGAAAATCAGATTTGAACATGACTCCATGCCTAATGGGTTTTCCCCTTTTCTCATCAAGAGACCTATAAAATAAAAACCTTTTTTGAGCTTACTACCTAGCCTAATATCTTATTTTTTAATCAATCCTAGTGATAGATCCCTCTCCAGAATAGAAGGGCTAGTTTATGGCCTAAAGTAGTTTGTGGTTACCTCTGGGATTCCTTTTTCAGCCAAGGGAAATCACAAAGTGCTAACAAGTTGCATTCCTTCCTTTACAATGACCCATGTTTTTTTAATTTCTTCATGGTGTTGGTCCTATTTTTTAAGTCCTCCTATAGGAAAATCTAAGTACTAATCTCTACCATGTCCTTCTAAGGATAG
This sequence comes from Pinus albicaulis, assembly GCA_034641835.2. NCBI lineage: Eukaryota > Viridiplantae > Streptophyta > Pinopsida > Pinales > Pinaceae > Pinus > Pinus albicaulis. The sequence goes on from CM076582.1 coordinate 712,744,059, forward strand.
GGAAAACAACATCAGAACACATATTCTTCCTTAATCATCCTTCCACCAACACACCAATACAACTCATCCATATATTTATCGATCATGATTGCATTAGTCCCATTGAAATTAGATAAGCATTCCTCATACTTCATAGGAATTTTGTGGGCATACCTTAGAATTCCACTCATATCAAGGGAATGGATGCAACGTTGAGCCACGACTTCGCCATTATGGTTGAAGTAAATGAACTACCAAATAGATTATTTATTACAAGAGAAGGAGAAGATACAATGGTCTTACATGTAAACTTATTTCCAAGAGGAATGGCCCCTTTTGACCAACTACTAGAGGCCTGAGAGAAAGAATTATTTTCAGGAGTCTCCATATTAGAAATTATATCTCAGACTTTGGGATGTTCGCATAAATCAATCTTGAAGCATAGACTTAATATTATGAGGAGGTAGACTCAACTCCTCCCCAAAAACAACCCTAAAAATGTTACTACAAAATCTAGCATGCCTAGTGTAAAGCCCCACTAGGCATATCCAAACTTTAGGGAAACAAAAGATTAGCTACCACAATCACCTCAACATCATTTTTAAAACTATTTAGTGGTGTTTAAACCAAACGTGAGACTTCCTTATAAACACCACCTAAAGTATATTCAATAAGAATAGTTCAAAGTGATAATTGAGGTCTAATGATTTGGATAGGATACTAGCAAAGCCTAGCGGGCTAAGACACTCTTCACCAAAGTTCAACCATTCTATCCTTAGACTACTAAAATAAATTATAGGGCTCTTATAAGTTACGGATTTACATATATTCAATAATAGGGCATGAAATGTCATATACCAAAAAAAATAGTCTTATAATGGGAAAGCAATAAAGGATCAAGACTATTAATTAGATATGCAAGATTTAGGGTTTGTAATGGATTTTTATAGTTGAAGCATGCATAAAACAATAAATAAACGATAATGTTAGACCTAGATATAGGTTTTAACATGTAATAAATGTTATATTTTTCTTTTATAATATTATGTAATTCAATTCATACTTAAAGAGTGATGACACATTAAATAAATTTACTTTTTTTAGCAATATTTCCTAGAAACTCTAACCGTTACCCTATGTTATGCGGACAAATCTTGTCTAGCAGACAAGACAAAATCTCCCTAGATTCAATGGTTGAATATAGTAACAAATAAAAAAAATAGTAAATATTTCCCTAGGTTCTTCTTTATTGAATCGTAAACAAGAGTCCTAGTGATCTAGGTGGATATCGGTGGCCACCCACCTATTCCATTTGGACCCGCACCATCAGTTCTTTCAATTTTCACTTTCAACACAACTTATTATTTTTAGCAGGTTTTCGGGTCCTGCACTCCCAAAGCCATTTTGGGGCCCTAATGATCCAGTGGATATTGGTGGCCACCCACATATTCCATTTGAACCCCCACCATCATTTCTTTCAATTTTTCAATTTCAGCACAACTTACTATTTTTAGCAATTTTTCAGGTCCTGAACTTCCAAAGCAGTTTTGAGGCCCTAAACAACGTTTTTTTGGGAAAAGTGGGAGCAACATGGGTTTTGGACCGATGTTTCATGCTCAAAATTTTTATTCCTCAAATAGATCTTTCTAACGAGGTATTGAGAGCATCAAACGGAGATTGTATGCCAAAGTTACATCCCTGGGAAGTTGAAACACCAATTTACCCAAACGGGACCCATAGTTTTGGCGCTTCATCTCCTATGGTTAATTTTTTGGATGTTTAGGGTTTTCCATTGTTTCTCAACAATAAATAGGCCTTTGAACCTCATTGTAACACAATGGATAGGCTTGTAGCCGTCACATATCTTCTCAAAGATACGCTACCAGTGCCCTCGCTCATTCATTTCCATTATTCCTGTAAGCATGTTTTAGTCATTTGTTTTGTAACATAGTTTAGAGGCCTGTAGCCGCCACATATCTTCTCATAGATAAGCCTACAAATGCCCTAGATTTTTATTTAAATTATTTCTGTAAACACATTTCAATTATTTTATATTAATAAAATGAAGCATTATTTCCACTGCATCTCTATGTTTATGGTTATATGTGCATTATGTTGCATTCCTACATAAATATGGATCAGTGGTATCAAAGAAGTTTTCTCTTTCTCTATTTTTCTTTCCATGTCCCCAACATGATCATGGTATAAGGATTTCGGGCTCGATCTGGTTGAATCGTTGCAAGATCATCCTCGCAAACCCCGACGATCCCCCCATGGCGGAAGGAAAGAAAGACGAGGGAGCAGGAGATCATATCAAAATATTTCTCGAGGAGGCCCTCGAGAAACAGAGGAACGCGATCATGGATAACTTTTCCCAGATCCTTCAATGGCTGCCCACTGGCGGCACATCTACATCCATCACATCTGCCAATAGGTCCGTGCCATCCTGGACAAATCCAATACCAAGTTCAGCAGAATTTGCCTCTCATGGAGGAACTTAATGCAATGGGTACCATTGCTTCATAAGGAGGGAGGAATGATCTAGGTGGATATCAGTGGCCACCCAGCGATTCCATTTGGACCCACACAATCAATTCTTTCAGTTTTCACTTTCAGCACAGCTTATTTTTTTAGCAGGTTTTTGGGTCCTGCGCTTCTGGAGCCGTTTTGGGGCCCTAATGATCCAGGTGTATATTGGTGACCACCCACCTATTCCATTTGAACCCCCACAATCATTTCTTTCATTTTTTCAGTTTCAGCACAAATTACTATTTTTAGCAATTTTTCGGGTCCTGAACTTTCGAAGATGTTTTGAGGCCCTAAACGATGTTTTTTGGGGAAAACTGGGCGCAACATAGGTCGTGGACCGATTTTTCTCACTAAAAAGTGGTATTCATCGAGTATATATTTCTAACGAGGTATTAAGCGCGTCAAACAGAGATCGTATGCCAAAATTATGTCCCCGAGAAGTTGAAACACCAATTTACCCAAACAAGACACACAGTTTTGGCGCTTCATCTCCTAGGGTTAGGTTTTTGGATGTTTAGGGTTTTCCATTGTTTCTCAACAATAAATAAGCCTTCGATCATCATTGTAATAGAGTGGAGAGGCCTGTAGTCATCACATCTCTTCTCAGAGATATGCTACCAGTGCCCTCGCTCGTTCATTTCCATTATTCCTGTAAGCATGTTTTAGTCATTTTTTTGTAACATAGTTCAGATGCCTGTAGTTTCCACATCTCTTCTCAGAGATAAGCCTACCAACACCCTAGTTTTTTATTTACATTATGTCTGTAAGCATATTTTATTCATAATGAAGTATTATTTCCGTTGCATCTCTATGTTTATGGTTATATGTGTATTTTGTTGCGTTCCTGCATAAATCTGGATCAACTGGAATATGAAATTAATATCTTTCCTGATGAAGATCCTTGTTATGGTTTGATGCAGCTCCTCAATGCTCAGAATCTAGACCCTCAAACACAGTAACAACAAAGGTTCAAAGGAATATGATAGATAAATGACTCAATAAAATATATACTAATGATCAAGGAGACTAGTGCCTAACATCATTATCAATGGAAAAATGAGCTTAAACACATAATAAATCATCTCCATTGAAAAATATACTGAGAAAGAAACACTCTTTTTTATTATATTTGAATGAAAAGGAGAAATAAAACCTTAGCCTTGGTGTTGAAAACCTCACTTCCAATAGTCTCCCATCCTCCCTTAAGTGACAAACTTCCAACCTCAATTTGACAGCATAAGTTTACATAAAAATGTTCACCATTTTCCTCTAGTCTATGTTGAATTTACAGGCCAAGAGAAAGAGGTTTGAGATCCTCTTCTCAAGGGATGAGATCCATGAAGAGAGGAATTAGGGTTCCACAAAGAAAGGGAGTTTGATCTGTAAGTCAAGGGATGAGGCCCAAGTATGTAGGAGCTCGAGGACTTCTAGTTGGGAAAAAATTCCCCCAGAAAGGCTTCTATAATTTGATTTTTATTTTTACCTATGTTAAGAGGTTGTTGCACCTTTCAATGGAGAACATAGCACATAATTGTGTAGGCCATAATGATCATAACTGCGTTTTCATAAGCAACAACTAGGAAAAATGTATAGTGCTTGAAAATAGGGTTTTAAGCAAGATAAATCAAGATTCTTGTTGTATTTGGGATTATTTTGCTTCCAACATTGTACGGGAATGCTTTGGAACACTTCATCAGATAGTGAGAGATCCATTTTTGCAGTCATTTTTGTAATGGTGACACAATGACATGTAACAGATTGTAGGAATTTATAGGGTAAGTTCCATAGATCAAGAACCAAAGGTCACCACTCACAAATAGATCACAAATTAGTACACCAGTGTAGTCACGTGGTTAAAACCCTCCAAGAGGGAAACAGTCCACGCCCTGAGTCAACGCAGCCACTTCAGGGAATTTATTAATATAAAAGAAAAGTTACATATGTTTCTCTCATAAACGGTAACCGGACAAATGACCCTCCATGCTCTTTAAATAGAGATCATGGACCAATCGGGTGCTAAGCCATAGATCAAGTGTCATTAATACCGAGGTAAGAGATAACCGTCGGATCACTAAAAATCGTGACCGTCAGATTATAAGTTACAAATGTACATGGTAAAGAAACACACTTTACCTAACTCTACACTAGACTAAGTTATTCTTAACTATTTCCTATGTGTCGAAATATCCTAACACAGATTGACTCCTAAAGTGCAAAGTCAGAAAAGGTTTTTGAGGACTGAAGCACTTTATCATGTAGAAGTTAGGATTAGAGACCAATTGGTGGGATACCTCAAACAAACAATCAAGGATTACAATACAATATTTTCATATAATCGTCATTGGGATAGGAATTCCCATACTTAGAGTACAAGCATATGAACATCCATATCAATAGTAGACACAGTATGGACACAACCATCAAATATGGATCTATGTTTACAATCATGTACATTTTAAAAACTCCACGCATCCTGGATGGATGAAACTAGATGCATTGTCTTGATCTTCATCTTTATCGATCCATAGTATGAATCTAACCATGTGATTGAATGTATCGAATTATAACACGTTAGAAACCACCTGATTATCGGTCAGATGCAAGAGAAACCACCAATAATGACAATGGTTCTCAAGTTAATCCACTACAATATATGAAGTGTGAATATATGTCTTGAAGTGTAGCACTCATAAAATCACCTGATCGAAGTTCAATGATGAGAACCTATCATCGAAAGTGATAAACATGTCATTGAGGCATACAGGCTCTAAGGTACTAAAGGAGGTTTCTATATAAACTTCCTACATATTGAGCTGAAGTCGATAGGAAGAAAATTGTCGCAAGAGGGCCTATGACATGAAACTCATGTCAAGGTTTGAAGAAAAAATTTGGAGTGATTCAGGACTGACTCGAGGATGGCTGACGTGATTGAAGGCTATGATTTGTAAGGCAATATAGACTGAGTCTGGACTTCTCTTGAACATATTGGTGACACGAAATTTTTATTTGGCAACATTTGACTCAACAATAAGACCAAAATATAATTTGAATACTTTTAATGAGGTATGATCAACTGAGAGGAAAATGGATTTCCCAACGCAGACTCAAAAGTGAAGGAGTGTCATGTTCAAGAGTGACATATTTCCTTTCCACAATACAAAAATAAATGTTTCTTTCCCATTTTCCCCCACCATTACAAGCAAGTACCTCTTTATTTTTATCCAAGCCAGAGGAGGATAACATATGTTTGTCTTGTAAGCTCATCCTGTGGATGAGTCCTTCAAACTATTTTTAACGAACCTAGGAAGGAGTGGTTTGGTCTCATCGTGATTGACAAGTCCTACATTGTTTACATTTTACGAATCCAACGTAGGGGTAGCTCGATGAAATTTTTATATTTAAAGAGTTTGAAAAGACACAAAAATAAAACTCATGTAGTTCTTTCAATATAAATTTTTAACAAGCCTGGAGAAAGTAAACTCCAAAATTTCCTTTCTCGTAAATTTAGTCTCTCAAGCCCAAACAAGGGTAAAATAATGCAAGAGAAAACTCTTTTGACCATGATTCGTCAAATTATACCTTTCTCATAAATATTCTACGCGGTCCGTAAAAGAGGTAAACTTATACTAGGTAGACATCTTTTCATTCACTTTAACAAGTTCGAAATAAACAAGTATACTCTGAAATATTTTCATATTTTGAGTCATAAAAGAGCTTAAACATAACTCCACAATTTCTCTTTTTTATAAGTTTAAAGATCCCGAAAAAATGATAAAAGTGTACTCGTCGCCAAAATGATTTGTTTTCACAAATAACCCTGTAATCTGCACATCCAATCTCAAAATGTTCATAAATACTCGAAAAATAGTGAAAAACATTAAAATATTTTGAAATTTTAAATCTATAGGCAAGGGAAATTATTTTAATAGGCATAATTTTCTCATAATAAGTCAAAAAGTAAAAATTTCCTTACCATTTTGTTTTTTAACATTTTAGAGCTCTTGAGAGTGCTTTTTTACCCAAATATTTAGCAGTGTATTGTGATTAACCTGGTGGACCATTTCGAGTGTTATCTTCTCTAGGTAAGAGATCATTCCTTGTTCTTATCATTCATGATTTTAATTTTTCATTTTATTGATGTTTTCTTATTTTTTTAGCGTATTTTAGAAACTAGGATGCGTTCAAGGGCTTGCGCACTTTTCCATTATCAAGGGTGCGCAAACCCAACTCTCCCAATACTAGAGAAGTGTGGCTCGCATAGTTTTTCCTCATAAATAGTGTGACAGTGCACTTTGTTTCTGAAGGATAATCACGCAAGGTGACGAGGGCATCCAAAATTTATCAAAAACACTTAACTTTTTTTAAAATTCTTTCAATGACCGTTCCATATAATTTTCCCCTCATTCATTTCAGATCGTGGTGTGTCAAAATGGAATAGAGAGAGAGAGAGAGAGAGAGAGAGCACATGAAGCCTGTGATGTTGAAGCATTGAACGATCCAGTAATAATGCACGCACTCAGAAATTGTGGCTTGGAAAAATTTTCCTTGATTCCGAGTATGAGGGCCCAAATAGTTTTGTTGACATGGTTAGTGAGGGATTGGTATGTCCAAGACCAATGATTTCAAATTAGTGATCATAGATTAACCATTGATGTTGAGGACATATATTTCCTAACAGGGCTCTCATGCCATGGAACCAATATTTCATTATTTGGTGCTAGGGCAGGTGGTGAATCAAAAGTTTATTACGTAAGAAAGTATTGTGTTCATGGGTCCCAACTCAGCAGTGGAAGGATTGAGATTAAAGATATCACACAAATTCCACTCAGGACCATTGCTTATATTGTTTCTCACTTATGTGGTAGTGCAACACTCGACCTAGTTACGAAAGTGCAAATTCAAATTTCATTAGAGTGCATGCAACCTACTATGTTCAATTGGTGTGAAGGACTTGTTGCCAACTTGAAAGGACAAGTCACCAAAGGGAAGAAAGGATGACTAAATAAATTTATATATGGTGCGATAGTAGTATAATTTTCTCTGGAGAAGATCCCTATACTTTTCCCATAGGTTTCCATGGATATGGTGGGTCCATGAGATCATCATATGTTATAGTGGGTTTCATTGATGGCGCGCCACAGAGGTGGTGATGGTCTAGTGATTAAATTCACCCCCAAATTTTTTAGATGGTTGAGTCATCAACTCCTCATTATTGAGGATTATCCATATGCGGGTGTGGATTTTAGAGCTGATTGAGATATACCTCTTCCTACAGGAATGTAATGGGGCAACTGATCAGAACTAGATCAAGGACCTAAGGATTAGCTAAAAATTAAAATTTACAGGATTGGGTTGAAACCATGATGGTTGCATAGGTCTCGTCTTCCTAATTCTAGTTCCACAAACGGTTCGAAAAACGAACACCGTATGAAGAAGTTATTGCACTTTGAATGCCGAGTGGGTCCGGCGGAGCATGGAGGGGCCAGCCCTCCTCCCATGGAACCTCATCATATGACCAATGTGGGAGCTTAATGTTAAGACTGCTTAAGGAGCCTAATATCAGGTTTAATATTTAATTAAGCTTCAGTTAATTGGATTTTAATATGGTGAAGATTCTGGAGGTGCTCCCAAATTTAGGCGGACTTCCACTTTTAGTGGAGTTAACTGGCAGTTGCCCCACATTTAGTGGAGGAAATTGGGGTAAAGTTGTTTTGATCATAAATATCTCATTATTGAACCAAATTGGATGAAATTTTAGTTAATTTTGGGTCTCTTAGACCTTTTGAATAATTTGGGACAGGTTTCAAGTTGAATGGAGGTGATCTTCAGTAGAGTTTGCTTCAGGGACGATGAAGGAGACATCAGGGCCACCATGAGACAAAATTAGTTTGAGGTCTAACCAGGGGATTTAGAGTCCTTTTCCAGAGTTCCAATAGTCTAAATTGAATAATTCATATGTTTTGAATCTGATGAAACGGTTTTAAGAGCCTATAGAGAATGTTTGAAGTCCGAAAACCTTCAGTAAAGTTCCAGGGGTCATTAGTTCCATCTTTTTCCAGCAGCAGTGCAGGGCTTAGAAAGAGTTGTTTGAGACCATTTGCAGTGAAATAGTGGTCATTATTGACTGAAAAAATAATGTTGAATCTATTTACAGAGGTTTCGGCAAGTGTTAAATACTTATAGAGGTCAAAAACTCAGCAGAGAAGTTTTCCTTGAACCTGGTGCTAAGGGGTGCCGATAGGTGATTGAGGCAAAACCGGAGCAGTCAGAGACTATTTTTTATGAACCAAAACTATATATTGACTATTTCAGTCATTTTGGAACCAATGGAAGTGGTTTCATAACATTTTTAGAACTTATAGAGCTCGAAAATCTTATGTGAATTTCTAGGAAGCCCTGGGAAAACTGTCGAGGATAGCCTATTTTGGGAATACAATGCTCAATTTGAGAAATTTATCAGTTGATATTTGATATCTTATGTGTTTTGGATATAGAAATAGTGGTTTCAATGACAGAAACATAATTTTGAGGGAGTTTGTGCCATTTGGAAGCTCAAAGTATCTTAGTGCACCAACAAAAGGAATCGTGACAACAAGAGCCTAAAGTTGTTTACAAAGTTCAGACAGCCATTAGAGGGATATTTATGGTATTTTCAGTCCTTTGGATCATTTTTTTATTCATTGGAATTAAGTATTTACTTTGTAAAAAAAACTTACCATAATCCCAAAGATCTGAGTCATGATGACCAAGCTCAAAGGAGACGTAGCCCACGAGATTTCGGGTGAACTCCTAGATTAAAATTGCTATTGTGTTTGAATGATTATTTGCTGCATTATGTTGTTGTTATACATGTTAAATTACAGCAAGAAAAAATGAAGTTAAGACACATAAACAGTAAAAATTCATACACCACTTTCAAGTAAATAATTCCGCAAAATTGTCAAGTACAAGCTAGATCATTTTAATTAAAACTGAGTGGCAGGTTCTTGAAATACATACAAGTTATCTAGACCATTTTCAGATCAGGTTTGTATCGGAGCATATTTTCTTTCTTGACAAAACATTTGGTTGCTTGATTGTATAGCTTGAAAGGTGTTAAACAGTGTAAAAGATTGATTGTTTTACTGTTTGCAAACTGATTGTTGTTTGAGTTTGCTTGAGATTTTGGGATAGATACTGATTAGCTAAGTCCTCGAAAGGAAAAAAAAAGGAAGAAAAGGCATTAAGGAATATTCCTTACCCCAAGGGACCTCAATGTCACTTTTGGAACACAAACCCTCTTGACGATTGTTTGTTAAGAATATTTTGGGAGTTTTTTTGTTGTTTGGCTGCTTGAATAAGAGTTGGTCTTTACAGGCATTTGGTTAAAAAAGATTGAGAACTTTTTTGAAGTTCCTTTTTTTCATTGACATCATAATGACAACTTCTACAAGCGAAGTTTCCTCCTTCACAAGATTCTTCGATGATGATATGAAACGTGACTTTACTATACTGAAGGACATGGTGCAGATTCTGTTTAAGGATAAACGAGAAAGCAGTGAACTTCATGAACAGTTGTTTGCCATGAAGGAAGAGAAAGAAGAAATTATTCAAATATTGCATGATATGGAGAGGCAAATCCATCAAGGCCAAGAGGCTTTGACCAAGAAAATGCATGAGGAAAAGGTAATCCATTCAAACTTGTCTTCAGTTTCCTCATTAGAAAGATGTGTTGGTTATTTCGAAAAACATACAAGAGGTATAGGGTCCAAATTAATGATTAAAATGGGCTATGAAGGCAAGGGATTAGAGAAGCATGCACAAGGCATGGTTGATCCCATTTCAGTTGAGGAACGACCCAAGAATCTTGGTCTTGGTTATGTGCAGTTTAATGGCGGAGACTCCAAATCCGTGAAGGCATGTGATGCTACTTTAAAGAGAACCTTTATTCCAAGTTCTAAGATGCAAATATGTCAAATTTGTTTCAAAGATGATTTCCATTGCTTTAAGCCTTTGTTGTAGAAAGAATATGGAATACATGCATCTTATGGCGAGCATGCAAGTTCAGACAGTTTTCAAGACAAAAACGGTGATGTTAGTCTGCAAATGAAAGTTGTAGCATCTACTAGTTCATCTCTTCATGAAGGCAAAAAGGATGAACATTCAAAGTAGCACAAGAGGTTTGATTGTGTTTCTGCAAGGCATGATAATTTTGCATCCTTAAATGGAAGAAAGATTTGTTGTACATATTGTGGTCGATTTAACCATCATGTTTCGAGATGTTGGATGAAGAAGAAATCACATAGGAAGCAGATGAGGCAAAGACAAGTTTCAAAGAAGGTGCATAATTTTTTCACATATTTCCAAAATAAGGGACATGATGTCTCTCATTGTTGGACTTTGCATCCAACTAGTCATCCAAAGCACATGTAGCAAGAGGACAAAAAAATTGGCGCAAGTGGAACTGCAGATTCCATTATTGATGTGAAAATGGAAGATTCACATGAATAAGTGTTGCAGCAGCAAAAGTCGCCATGGAAGTGGCTTGGAAAGAAGTGGATGGACTTCTTAACACCATAAGAAATACTCCTTTGTACATATGCACATTTCGGTTGTATGCATGTATTTCTGTTGAAAATTTTGATGCAAGATTGCATATACATGCGGTTCAGTTGAAGGAATTTCTTTATTGTTGCAAAATTTCGCCGCGGAGGTGTAAAAGATGAGTATGATACTCACTTATATTGCAGAAATATCTTTTAGTTCAGCTCTTATAGCCACCCACATGTTTTTGGGATTATGTACTTGTTGGTACTTGAAAGGAAGAGTTGAAGGCGTACATGTGCATGGAAGTTATATGTGTAAATAGCGAACTGTAAATAGGTTCATTATACATTGATACATGCACATGTGGTTGTCAATATGTATCATGTTTTTTATCGACTTGTGTCGATTGTGTTACACATGTTTGTCAACTTGTGTTGATTGTGTTGCACACCTTTTACATTGATTTTGTGCCAATTGTATAGCACATTTTATGACAACTTGTTGTTGATGTCGCATGCTGCACGACTTATGTTTGAGCCACCTTGGATCATTGATCAAGGCAGCGATGTTCATATTCCTTCTACAAATTTCTCACAAGAAATTTTTTGAGTGAGTGCAAGAAAGGCAGCTCTTGACAAGATGATAAGCACATCGAAGAAGGGAAGTGTGAATTGCTTTCTAGTTGTGGTTAAAAGTCACTAGCCATACAAGGCAAGTGTTTGGAGGCTGAAGAGAAGAGGGTCCAGTACTCTCATTTGTTGTACATATCAGTTTCAGTAGTCCAAGAGAGCTTTTTGGGGTCCATTTGGGAGGTGTGATCAGAACTGGATCAAGGACCTAAGGATTAGCTCAAAATTCAAAGTTATGGGATTGATTTGAAACCAAAGTGGTTGCATAAGTCTCATCTTCCTGATTCTGACGCCACAAATGGTTCAAAAAATGGACACTGTATGAAGAATTTATTGCACTTTGAATGCTGAGTGGGTCCGGTGGATCACGGAGGGGCCAACCCTCCTCCCATGGAACCTTATCATATGACCAGTGTGGGAGCTTAATGTTAAGAGCGCTTAAGGAGCCTAATCTCAAGTTTAATATTTAATTAAGCTTCAGTTAAGTGGAGTTTAATATGGTGGAGATTATGGAGGTGCTCCCAAATTTAGGCAGACTTCCACTTTTAGTGGAGTTAACTGGCAGTTTCCCCACATTTAGTGGAGGAAATTGGGGCAAAGTTGTTTTGGTCATAACTCTCTCATTATTGAACGAAATGGGATGACATGTTAGTCAATTTTGGGTCTCTTTGACCTTATAAAGACTTTGGGATAGGTTTTAGGTCGAATGGATGTGATCTTCAGCAGATTTTGCTTCACGGAAGATGAAGGAGCCATTAGGGCCACCATGAGACAAATTTAGTTTGAGGCCTAACCAGGGGAGTTAGAGTCATTTTCCAGAGTTCCAATAGTCTAAATTGGATAATTCAGATGTCTTGAATCTGATGAAATGGTTTTCAGAGCCTGTAGAGAATGTTTGAAGGCCGAAAAGCTTCATTAAAGTTCCAAGGGTCATTAGTGCCAACTTTTGCCAGCAGCAGTGCAGGGCTTCGAAAGAGTTGTTTGAGACCATTTGTAGTAAACCAGTGATCATTATTGACTGAAAAAATAATTTTTAATTTATTTACAAAGGTTTTAGAAAGTTTTAAATACTTTTAGAGGTATAAAACTCAACAGATAAGTTTTCCTTGACCCTAGTGCCAGAGGGTGCTGATAGGTGATTGAGGCGAAACCGGAGCAGTCGGAGACTATTTTTGATGAACCAAAACTCTATCTTGAATATTTAAGTAATTTTGGAATCAATGGAAGTGGTTTTAGAACATTTTTAGAACTTATAGATCTCGAAAAGCTTATGTGAAATTTTGGGCAGCCCTAGGCAAACTGTGGAGGATAGCCTATTTGGGGAATGAAATGCTCAATTTGAGAAATTTATCAGTTGATATTTGATGTATGATGTTTGTTGGATACATAAGTAGTGGTTTCAGTGACAGAAACAGAATTCTGAGGGAGTTTGTGCCATTTAGAAGCTCAGAGTAGCTTAGTGCACCGATAGAAGAAATCATGTCAACAAGAGCCTAAAGTTGTTTACAAAGTTCGGATAGCCATTAGATGGATATTTATCATATTTTCAGTACTTTGGATCATTTTTTTATTCATTGGAATTAATTATTTACTTTGTAAAAATAACTTACCATAATCCCAAAGAGCTGAGTCATGATGACCAAGCTCAAAGGAGACGTATCCCACGAGATTTCGGGTGAAATCCTAGATTAAAATTGTTGTTGTGTTTGAATGATTATTTGTTGCATTATGTTGCTGTCATACATGTTAAATTACAGCAAGAACATATGAATTTAAGACACATAAATAGTAAAAATTCATACACCACTTTCAAGTAAATAATTCCGCAAAATTGTCAAGTACAAGCTAGATCATTTTAATTAAAACTAAGTGGTAGGTTCTTGAAATACATACAAGTTATCGAGACCATTTTCAAATCAACAACATAGGTAAAAAATTTCACTTTGGTTTTTTTGGATTTTTTTCCATTTTTTTTTTTAAATTGCATCCAAGACTAATTATCTAAAATATTTAGCAAAAGTGGAACCAGTAAAACCAGTAGCCATGCGACAAATAACTAGGTGTGATGAACAACCAATCCCTATGGAGCAAGATCCAGTTGTAGTAGAGACCCTAGTTGAGATCGAGAGGAACATAGATAGGTTGTCTCTGGATGCCCCAGGCATCATGATTTATGACCTTCCTCCTTGCTATCAAAGGCAAAAAATAGGTTTAACTAGATGGATTGGTCGTTTGTTACGATGAGTGGCACATGCCATCATTTGCTACCATGAGCATTGTGCTTAGTCTCTAGGCATAAAGCTAGATTTTATTTTTTGGTTTATTGGCATTTTTAGATAATAAAGGACATGAGCCTCATATGTCTTAGATCACATTTTTTATAAAAACTCAAAAAAAAATTACAGACATTATGATTAATGGAGACTAATTTTATTTTCTCAACTTATTTTGCACAATATGTGAATTATTGTTGTTTTCTTTTTACAAATGTTGCAAATGTCAATTTAACACATAATTTTCCAATGCATCAGTTAATGTGTTTAAATGTCTTGGAATGTGTTGGTATTCAATATAATCGAATTATCTTTCCAAGAGACAAACCCATAAAAAAATTCTTAACATTGAAGAACTTATAACTGAATAAATTTGACTTGAGTGTAATACTATGAGTTTAGAATCTAATCTAACGATTAAATGACAAATACCAAATTAAATGGCATCAGATAATAGCTCAATGATGACAATGTATTCTACAATATTGTTCATCGTTCAACCAAGACATATCCCATGTAGACTCACCAACTCATCAGTGGGTGAATAGATGGCCCAAGCAATGGAAGACAGAATCTGAATACTACGAATAACGCCATCAATGTAGCCAATGTAAGTTTGAAGGAGTGTCGACATTTTCAAATCAAGTGTAACACAAGATAAGAAGGATTAGCTACAACAAGCCATAATGGTTCATCCTCTGAGAAACTTAGTCCTCTTTCATCATTTCTTTTAGTGTCCTTGTGGCCTCTCTGAAATCCCAAGGAATCATGGAAGGATTTCCCTCGGGAGGGTAGAATCCTGAATTCTTTCCTCCTTCCTCCCATTCCTTGTTCTCTTCAGTTTGATCCTTTCCTTCACCCAGTCCTAGTAGCAAAGGTGGACTGAGTTTTAAGCCAAGCCATTGGATCTTCATTGTCTGCGTGGCCCTCTTGTACAAAGGTGCCCTTTCTAGGGCAGATCTCAATCTTTCTACCATCATAGTGTGCAATTTCCATCCATCTTGTAATATCCCAAAATGTAAAAGACAGTAATACAAAACACAATAAACTGGAAACTACATCAATATGGAAATAAACTAAAAACACCATAAAAATAGACAGAACAGCTAAGCCATTTTATTAATCTGAAGGTGAAAACAATACAACATTTCTTCAAAATAGATAGCACTCAAGCCGGAAAAAACAGGCTAGAATGGCCTCAAGCTCTCCCACTGAAAACACTTCTCTCTGTTGTGTTGTTGGAGCTCTCCCTCTGCGATGCCCTGTTAGAAATGTTGCTGCTGGGTGAATAGGAATGCGTAGATGAGGGTGCTCCGGTGCTCAGAAAAATCTGGGATTTGGAATCCAAACTCTATGGAAAAAACCCATAATAACCCAGAAACAATTTCCATATTGGTTGATCTCGAAAAATCACCCTCCTAGGGTGTGCAATGCATACCTGCTGGGTATATCGGACTATGAGCTGAACTGAAAGATAGAATAGATGCAAGTACTCCCAAGCCTAACTATTAAAGGTATGATCCCTTCAATGGATTCCAAGCGAAAATTCTATGGAATTTCCCCCTCTTCTAATGAACTCTTCTACTGGATTGCGTAAGTCACTGAGTGATTGCGCAACACTAGAGGGTCTGCAAGTGGCATAAACGTCGAATGATGAGATCAGCTCACATGAACAACAAGAATCCTCTCCTGAGTAGGCACTCAAAGTCTGCTGAGGATTAGGTTGGGATCTCCACTCGGAGACACCCTTGTGATAAACAGCACTGCAGACTTGGCTAAACAGCCCAAGCGTACTCAAGTCGTGAAAGAAAATAAAATAATAATAATATTCAATGCTCTCTATGGCTACCATCCCCTTCCTTATATTCTTGTGAGCCCTCGCCCCCTTGGCCACACACAATAATGATGCTCTTATGGCCACTAACCTCCATTATGACTGTGATATCCTCAATTTTCTCCACTACCTCCATAACTATGTTGTTGATTTGGTCAAATTGACCCCATCCACATGCATTGACCCACATTCACACCAAGAAGTGGTTTATTCATCTTGACCCCATCTATATGCATTGATCCACGTTCATATTAAGAAGTGGTTTTATTCCTACTAAATGGATTGATGGCTTCCTCTACCCTCTTATTCATTTATTAATTAAGGAAGACAAAATTTAATATTATAATTAGCTAAAAGCTAAATTAGGAATATGACAGTCCTCCCCGCCAAAACTTTTCTTGTCCTCAAGCAACTGCAAAGATGTGGGCCACCCTGTTGACCTGATGCAACTGAGACCAATGCCCGGATCCCATACAAAACCCTTAATGCGGTTATGCCCCTGTGTCAGGCTACCTGGAACAGACCCCTTAATGTCGGGATCCCAAATGGATCTCTCAACATAGTTTTCATCAATCAATCCTCCCAAATCCCAATGCCACCATGGCCAATCATTGCCCAAGTCCCCTAGCTCGGACTGTGACCTACATCTGGCTATAGATACTGCCTCATGATGTGAAGACCTCCAACATGCATCAATGCTCCATGGCCCATGTTGTATCGTAGATCTAACTATATAAGTTTCCCCACCAACTACATACCAACTCATCACCTCTCTCCCTTGACTCAATCCAATGCTGATCATTCTCTCCCAAAGTCGGGAAGGAATGCTAAAGAGTTGTAGACATGTACCCCACTGCCAATTGTAAATCGTAGTACCTGTCATGTCTACAAGTCCCTGCTCTGCTATGCACTTGACTAAGAAGATCATACCATCCATAGGAAACAAAATCATGATCTCCCTCTAGTCTATCCTGGTTGAAGAATCCAATGTGGTGATATTTTCATACAGAACATGTCTGGAGTGTGATCGCCAACTAAAACTCAACTCATGCTTCTATGTCTCGCCTGTCAACGAGAACTGCCTCAAAGGGAAGGCCCCTCTCTCTATCATAGGCTCAAGTGGGCAAGGTGTACTGCAAGCCCCATCGTTGTACTCCTAGAGAGTGTTGCTCCCTGACAGTACTGCAGTCCTGCTAACTATATATGCATCTATCGACACCTCATCAATGGGTCAGCCCAAATATGGATGCACAAACATCTCCAACAGCTCCTCCTCCATGGTTGACCCCAAGGTTAGACACATATCTAGCACTGGCTCAATGTGAGCCTCCATCTGGCTCTCCCCCAAGGACTATCACGCATGATGTGCATAACATCCTCCCGAGCTGCCCCATGCTCCAGCATATGCTTCTCATACTGAATCATCACAAGTGACTCATCATCGTGAATATCTCTCATCGAGTCCTCTGACTGCTCACCCTGCATGCTGGAAGACAAATCCAGCCTACTATCATCAACTCCACATGATTGCTCATGCTCCCTAGAAGCATCGTCATTTGACCCCATGGATTCATGTGAAGAAGATTCCTCGTGCTGGCATACAGAAGGAATGTCCCTCTGCTTTACCTCTACCACATCATCTGCATCATTCAAGCATGAGTGATTAGGCCTCCCTCTGCCTCAGATACGTCGATGTTACACAGCAATTTGTCACCGTCCCTGCAATCCCTCGCCTCATATATTGGAGGGTCTTTCCCGTGACCTGTGAGCAGTGTCATACTCTGCAAATAATTTCTTTGCATCCTTCTGCATAAGGACATGATTTCTCTTGTTGAACATTTCCTCAGAAAGCACCCAAAAACCCATGTTTTGGCATTGGCACGAGTAGCCAATTCATCCCTCGCACCAATGGGGAAAATATACACTATAGGCCGCACCAACTAGCACTCTGTCCTTTTGTTGTACCCGCACCAGCCTATTTTGGAATTTTTTTTAACAAATTGGAGGCGGAAGTTTCCTTTAACCACCTCAATAATGACTCATTGCAAGTGGTTAAACTCGATAAGCCACGGATCTCTACCTTTAGGAAATGGTGGATGGAACATTCTTAGAGGATAGGACTCCCCCCACGATTGTAGGGATCCTAACCTCTCCTTATCCCTCTATATAAACGAGCCTTCTCCCTTTACACAAGCTAGCTAAAACAGTAGCTGAACATATAGCCAATAAGTTGAACTTGGAGAAGAGACATTATAGCTGAGTAATAATTATAGAGAAGGTCGACCCAAGGAGGATCCCGTAGAGAGAGCCCCATCTGAATTCTCGATGAGCTTTGTGAGACGTGCTCCGCTGGAATGCTGCTGGAGGAGATCGCAACTTCGAATCCCAGTTGTACTCTTCCTTCTTTAAATTAATATACTCGACTATGATATTGTATCCATCTCTGTCTTATGTTTATTTAATGCATGTGATTTAGTCTTCTTTGACTGAACGATAGTTAGGAATGTGAAATAGTATGTTGTGTATCGTCTTCATCTCTTGTGTATGTGAAGGTATCGGAGCGTGAGAACGAGCGGATCGTGAACTGCTGAATCAGGAGCGGGAGGAAACCATTCTTCTGGATGACACAACAGCGCAGGACCTACTGTAAGTGATCTACCAAGTCTTTGTCCATTCTTAACTAGGAATCGATGTCATAGCATGTATTGTTTGTGGCTAGACCCACTCTAGGGCTAGTGGGATCGCCTCTCTCCACAGAGGGGATTTACCTCACCAAAAAATTGGCGACTCCGTTGGGCATCAGTGCGAGTTTGTCTTTTGTCTATTAGATCTTCTTCTTGGTCTTTGCTTGCTTAGTTTGCCTTTATGGATTGTTTTGTTGAGTCTTAGGCCCCTGTTCAGCCCCAGAGGACCAGTTTTGACCTCTATTTTCCCAAATTTTCATCTTTTCATAGTTGGCTTGATTGGCGCGGTTTCCAACCTAACTGTCACGCCCACTGGCGTGATTTTCTAGTTTATCACCCACGCCATCCCCTGTCTGGCACAGATTACAGCAAAACAGTCGTGCCAATTCCTGTAGGTAGGTAGGGTTTTCCTTGTTTTGGGATTTTTTGTCCATCCTGGTGTCTCTGGTGTTTTATTCACTTGTTTTGAGTGCTTTGGGTTTGTTTGTGACTGTGATCAGCCTTCTCCCTTCAGTTGTTTGTCCTTTTCTTTCAGCATCCTGGCTTTAGGGTTTTCTAGTGCTTTGGTATGTTGAGCCTCCTATTGGAGTTTAGGACTCTTGTTTCACAGTCACCTTCGTTATTTGCTTGATTGCATTCATCTCCCTAGATCCGTTTTGAGTGGCTGATTTTGGTGAAATGAGTCTTGAGTGAGTCTCGTCTCTTTCATTTATTTTTGCTTCCTATCACTCCAAGCATAGCTCACATTGCTTGTATGGGTCTGTTTTGACATCTTTCTTCGATTTAAGAGATTGTGACATTGGTTTGAGTTCTTGTCTTGTTTTCTTTTGAGTTTTTTGAACTGCTTTGTTTCGAATCTTGCATTGATATTCTCGAACTAGTGTGAAGATTCGTTTTTCATGTTATTTAGTGCACTATTTGCTCTATTACATTGAAAAAAAAAATGTATGCTTGCATTTGTTTCGTTTGCATTGTAGAATTGAAAAATCTTTTGCATAGCTAGCATTCGGCATTCTAGGAAAGATTTTTCCTTCTCATTAGTTTGAATCAGGTTCTATAGTGAATACTTCTGTGTGATTTCATTGTTTGCTATTGCTTGAAACTCTTAACCTTCTCGTAGATAGCTCTTCATTGAACGAAATGGTATTTCATGGCATGTAGCTTGCATTCAGGGATCTGTGAGATCCAACATTCGGTAGGACCTTGGAATTGAAACATAAATACAAGATCAACTTAAAATTTATTCAATTAACCTAAGGCAACATTGAAACTTAACGAAACATTTAGTGGTCTAAGTTAGAGATGTGTTCCAGCATCTTAAAACCTAGCAGTTATCGCTCGCCATCTGGCTTCAGACAGCACTAGTACGGACTTGTGCTCCCCGTACCATCGAGTATATAAAGGGAGACCCCTATAGGTTGCAATCCTTTTATCCGTAGGAAGCCGAGTCTACCGCCTTGTAACCGTGATACACGAAACACAACATTTGGGGAGACTACCTGCACGTACGTCAAGTCCTTAGTTGATTCTTCTTTCTTTTTATAACCAAGGTGAATATGGAAGTTCACGAGAACCTGGTACACTCTTTTGCCTAGACTACCTAAGCAGTCATTTTCGATCTTTACTGGCTCCATAAACTTGAAAAGATCATCGAGCACTTTTCCTTTCGCGCTCGCTTAAAACTGAAAGAGACTAGAGTCATCTTTGACTGTTTCTTGACTCTTAAAACATGAAACATCAAAATTTTGTTTCAATGTGGTGAAATAAGCTACCTACGATTACACACCCATTAAATATTGGTTACTTGGCCTGTATTTGTTTTGCCTTAGTTTTGATCCAAGTGTCTTCATTTTCAATCTTTTTCCCTTTTCTGGTGTGCTACAGTCACAGTGGCGGAACCATCAGTTTCATCTACTGTCAGTCATTTCTTGGACGATTCATCTGAAACTTCACAGATCTCCGGGTCTACTGAGCTTCAACAGCCTCTAATCTCGTCTAAGTATCCCTTTGGGGAACCAGTTGAGTTCCATTGGCCTCTTTTAAACACTTGGTTTGGATTTGGGGTTGGGGAAAATTTTCCCCCTCTTACATTTGGATCACCATTTTTGGCTACTATCGTACCTCCTAGCCCCCGTACTCTTTTGCAAGATCTTATGGTGGATTCAGACATGGATTCGTTTAGTCCTAGTGGCAGTGAGGGCATTCCAGTTTCTGATGAACAATACCATCTCTTCCCAGAAGATAGCCAAACAGAACTTGCTCAATATTCACCATCAGTGTCACTTCCAGCCTGATATAGGTCTTTGAGTCAGATTATGGCCGGTATTGCCTCCATGGAAACATCTACTCCATAAAGGGGTCTGGTTCTTCCATCCTTAGGTATGTCACCGACGATGCCTGTCTCATCAGCAACACCTTTTTTCGCGTCTGTTCCCACTAAGCCCACAATCTGTGTGGCTACTTTGGCACCGATTTTCACTGCACAGTCGTCAGGAGTTTCAACTCTGGTAGAAACTTTGATTGTCACGGAAATCCCTGACAGCCTTTCATTTGAGGAGTATCCGCTGGTTGTTCAGCAGCAGCACTCCCAAACTTATCAATCCCCTCAGGATCCCTATAGGTCTTATTTTTATCATTATGGAGCGGACGGTACTCCGGTTTATTCACTTCCTTTTTAGTATGACGAGCAATGGAATCCCATTTACTTCCCTTCTCCTGAGACTTATCAGTTTCTTTCTGGTGTTATGCACCCCTCTAACCAACAAGGACAACCCTTTCAGGGACAACCTTCGGTTCAGCAAGAGTATGCTCATGACCCACAAGGACAACCCTTACAGGGACAACCTTCAGTTCAGCAAGGGTATGCTTACGACCCACAAGAGAAACCCTTACAAGCACAACCTTCGGTCCAGCAAGGATTTTTTTACGGCCCATAAGGGCAGCCTTACAATCCTCAAGGTCAACCTTTACTAGCCTGGCCTGTGGCCCAACTAGGGAAACCTCAAGGACCAGCTGGGTAGCCGGTATATCAACCCGAACCTTCATACAGTCCTGGGGGGAAGATTCATTCATCTCAACCTTTGGTGCAACCTCAACAGCCTTATCTTCCGATTGGTCCAAATGTTGCACAGCCAGGGCCATCTTATGGTCCTGCTCCAGGTCAACCTGTTTATCAGGCACAACTTGGCCCTTAGCAGCCATCAGGCCAACCCACTCAACCGGGGAAACCTGGTGGCCCTCATCATCCAGGTAAACCTGCTCAGCCAGGCCAACCTGGATAGCCTATTCACCCTACTCAGCCACCGCTCTACTCTATATCGCAGCCAAATCAACCGTTGCGCCTGACGTATCCAACTCAGTAGGGCCTCACTTATCAGCAGCCTGTTCGACCCCAAGGCGGTTATTTTCTTCAAGGTCAATAACGACCAGTTTACAACCTATCTCAAGGTCCTACTTATCACCCTCAACCGCCAGGCTATACTTATACTCCACAGCAAAATCCTTATGCTACTCAATCGGGATCCTCGTATAATCAGAATCAGTATCCCAGTTTTCAACCCCTGTATCCTGGTCCTCAGCCACCATATCAACCAAATTATCCGATTTATACCCCTTATGGTCAGAATCCTCCAGGACAGAACCAATGGGGGTAGAGTTATACTCAACCAAGATGGAATATGGGTACAGGTCCTTATCGAGGACCTTCTATGTCGTTTAATCCTCAATTACCTTTCCTCGATATGTTGGAGTTACCGGATGTGTCCAAATTGACAAATGATCCCATTCTTCATAACCCATATTGGCCCCCGGTCCTGACGAAGGTTCCTGGTGATTGTCCCAAGTTTGAGGGCAAGTCTGGAGAAGACCCCCAAGCTCACGTCATGACATACCATTTATGGTGTTCTTCCAATTCTTGGGTGGAAAACTCCATTCGGCTTTGTCTCTTCCAACACACTCCTACCAAAGCTGCTACTAAGTGGTATATCGAACTGCCGCATGGAATCTTTCAAGATTTCAATACTCTTGCTATGGCATTCCTGACTCATTTCCAGTTTCCAGTTCGTTATGAAGCCAGGACGCATCTCCTCACATCCTTGAAACAGGACCGAGCTACCCATATCACGGACCATATTCATGAATGGAGATGGTGTCATCGTTTGATCAAGTTTGAGGTTCCTGATCAACTTCTTATTCATTTGTTCACTACCTCTTTTTTCAATCAGATTTCGAAAGACATCGCCATGGGGGCATGTGTAACCGAGAACAAGTCATCGCTCGTGCCCCGTACCTTGATTTAGTGTACTCTCAATCAGAAATTTTGTACGACATCTTGACTGAAGCTCCACATCCTGGAACCTCTAAATCATCGGCTACCCCATCAGTCGACAATGTTATCGGTTTTGTATCTCATACTTCACGTAAGTCTTCCAATGCGACACAGAAATCAAATTCTTCCAATAATTATGCTCCTTAGGTTACCCCAGATTCTGGTAAAACTGCAGAGGCCAATGCTGTTTAGGCCAATCCTGCAGACAAGTCTTCCAAGGGGAAAAAGGGCAAAGGCAAGGCTAAATCCGATGCCCCAAAACCGGAATCATCTAAACCTCGTGTTGATGATGGCTCACAACGAAAACTAAAGTATCCCTGTCAAATTTGTGATGAGGACCACTACATTAAGGATTGTCCTAAACAATCCGAGGTTAGTCAAATACTTAAAGGCGCTAAGGGAACTCCGGCAGTTCTTAAAGAACCTTTCCCATCTCAACAGACCCAGATGGTCAAGCAACCTCCCCCATCTGCGTCGTTTGTCTCTCAAGTTTTCATGATGAACGGTTCTGCACCCGTTTCCATGGCTACTCGGTCGAAGGATTATGCCGAATCATGCCAGGCAGCCGGGAAAGAGTTCGTTGATGGTCCTCCTCCCTCACCTACCTCTGGTCCCCTTGAAATTGAAAGGCCAAGTGCTGAACCCGTTATACGACCACCTTATAAAGGTGTTCTACAGAAATCTTCTTATAATCCTAAAGCTCGTGCTGCTCAGCATTACAATATTGCTGAGGATTTGGTGCAGGCGCCTTCCGCGATGTCCATGTTAGAAGTGCTCCAGAGTTGTCCTTCTCAACGGAAAGTGTTATTATCCGTGATCGGCGGGATTGATCCCACTGATTCTAGCCTTCTCTCCTTCGATCTAGAGAATTTCGTCCCCCGACTTCCGCACCAGATTGCATTGGTTATACAGGTCGGTATCAACGGTATCAACATCCATAGAGCCATAGTGGATGAAGGTGCATCTACCTACGTCATTTCATCTGCTTGCTCAAAGGCTATTGGCTCTCTAGCCCTTAATTCGTCACCCAATGCCCTTGAGGCATTCGATGGAAGGGAATCAAAACCCTTAGGTGTTCTCGCTATCTTGCCTATTACATTACAAGGAAAGACAGTCAACGTCGAAGTAGAAGTCGTTGATGGAAAACTCAACTATAATATTCTACTCGGTCACAGTTGGACTCACGCTATGATGTGTGTTCCGTCCACCCTCTTTTGACTTCTGAATTTTCCACATGAGGGCAAGATTATTACTGTTGATTATTTGTCATTATTTACCTCATCTTCCGAGAACAGCGTGCCATACATGGATCAAATTCCTAATCCCCCTGACAGTATAGGGCCGGGTCTTTTCAAAGATCTCGCTCTCATGGGTATTTTTCCCCTTCCGCCACCGAATATTGTTCAAGTAAATATGGTCTCTCGGTCAAATGACCCTTGGATCATCCCTTCACCCGAACAGGTTGATTCGTTTGGAGATTCGATGCCTCTTAGTCCCATCGAGATCAATTATTGTGAGCTGGCAGTTGCATCTGATTCTCCCCCTCCTGAATCTTCTCCTTTGAGCATGTCTCTTGATGTGTATTCTCAATCCCCCTATCTCGGTGATGCAGATTCGCCCGATCCTCTAAAAGAAGTGTTTCCATCCGACGAGGCTATTATGGAAACCATGTATCTCGAGGATCTCCCTTGGAGTGATGGGCATCATCATTCCTCGTTCATGCCTTGCCTCGGGGCAATGTCTAACTGTCTTGAGCGCTTCACGTCCCAAGTTTCTTCTACGTCGCTTCAGACGTCCATTTTGACTCATGAAGTCTTTGCGGAAGGTAACTTGGGGAACATTACTCAAACGATGCCTATCAACATCTCCGTTAAACCAGGGATCGTTGAGAACATCCATGTGGGAGTAAATTGCTCTTCTGGGGAAGTCCAAGTGTACACTAGTCTCTTTCGCGAATTCCGCGAAGTTTTTGCCTAGTCTTACAAAGAAATTCCTAGAATTGACCCTAGTATTGTGGTGCACGAGATTCCCACCTACCCAGGTGCAAAGCTTGTTCACCAACATCTTCGTCCCGTGCATCCTCGAAAAGTCGTCGCTATCAAAGCTGAAGTTGAGAAACTTCTTGAAGCTGGTTTCATTTATCTAATTCCCCTGACTTAATGGGTTTCTAATATAGTTCCTATAAATAAGAAGCAGGGGGCCATTCGTGTTTGTGTTGATTATCGTGGTATCAATCTGGCTTGTCCTAAGGATAATTATCCCACCCCGTTTATCAATCAGATCATTGATGATTGTGCGGGAAGTGAAATTTTCTCCTTCATGGACGGTTTTTCTGGCTATAACCAGATTAACATTCTCCTCTCGGATCAACACAAGACCTCTTTTATTTTCCCATGGGGAACGTTCTCATATAGGTAACTCCCGTTTGGCTTGAAGAATGTTGGGGCTACATTCCAGCGTGTGATGTCATATGCTTTTCATGACATTCAGCATATTGTCCAACCATACCTAGATGACCTTCCGGCTCATTCAGCTACGCGGAAAGACCACCCAGAACATCTTCGTCAAATCTTTCTTCATTGTAGACTCTACAATATTATGCTCAACTCGCATAAATGCATCTTCTGCGTCGACTCCGGTAGACTCTTAGGGTTTATCGTATCTAAAAATGGAATTCACCTTGACCCCCTTAAGGTTGAGGCTATTTTAATCTCCCCTTCCCCGTCCTCGTTACACCAACTCCAGAGTCTCCAAGCGAAAGCCAATTTCCTACATCGTTTCATCCCAAACTACACTGAAGTAGCCAAAGGATTTACACAACTTCTAAAATAGGATGTCCCTTTCTGTTGGGATGAGATTTCTCAGCAGTCTTTTGATAGACTTAAGATGTTGCTCATCAACGCTCCTCTATTGCGTCCTCCGAACTACCATCGTGATTTCACCCTCTACCTAGTTGTCGCCTTTAGTACGATCGCCACGGTATTAGTTCAAGATGACAGTAATGAACATGTCATTTATTACTTGTCTCGGAACTTTCTGAACCCTAAAACGCGTTACACACATGTCGAGAAGTTAACGTTGGTTGTGGTCCAGGTTGTCCAACGTTTTCATCATTACATTATTTTACGCACAGTGACCGTGATTTCTGATTGTAAAACCATGACTTATATTCTGACATGGAAGTTGCTGGGAGGAAAATAATCGAAGTGGATCGTCATCCTCCAAGAGTTTGATTTGGAGTTCACTAATGCCAAATCGAAGAAATCACTTGTATTCGCTGATTTTATTTGTTCTCTCCCCACCGACTCTGCTCCTTCTTCCTCTGAAGATCACATACCGGACGAAACTCTCTTCCTGATCAGCACCCTCGATCAGTGGTATGGTGATATCATCGTGTACTTCCAAACGTCTACTTTCAGGTCTGAGCTAAAGAAAGATGCCTGATGCCGCATTCGACATTAATCGCAACCCTATCATATTGTTGGAGATACCCTTTATCGTGTCGGAGTCGATTCTATACTCCGCCAATGTCTGACCCTTGAGGAAGCGGAGAAGGTTTTAAATGACTGCCACAGTGGCTCCTGTGGTGGTCACATGTCTAGTTATGCCACTACACAAAAGATCCTTCGTGCTGGCTACTTTTGGTCGTCTATTTTTAAAGATTGCATTGTTGTAGGACGCAAATGCCACGCGTGCCAAGTTTATCAACGCAAGATGCGTGCGCCGCCGATTCCACTACATCCTGTCATTACCATTGGCCCTTTTGCCAAATGGGGCATAGATTTTATGATGTGTAACCCTCATTCGGTCGGGGGGCATGCCTATATTATCGTTGCCGTCGATTATTTTATGAAATGGGTTGAAGCAATGCCTACACTGGTTGTGGATGGTAAGACATTGACACAGTGCATATTCAATCACGTTATTGCTCGGTTTGGTGTCCCTCAAGCCATCGTCACCGATCATGGTTCTCATTTTCAGGATTATATGATGGCGAAGCTGACATCTAAGTTGGGTTTGTGTCACGACAGCTCAACGCCTTACTATCCTCAAGCTAATGGTCAAGTTGAAGCTATAAACAAGGTCCTTTTTACCATGCTTCAACGAAAAATCAGGATCCACAAATCAAACTGGCATCTCATGTTGTTCTCAGCTCTATGGGCTTACCAAACATCGATCAAGAACGCAACCGGGTTTACCCCATTTCAATTGGTATACGGTCTGGAAGCCACGCTTCTGATTGAATGTGAAATTCCTTCACTAAAGTTAGCTATGGAATTACTACATGATACTCTGCCTGAAGAAGAACGTCTCCTCTATTTAGAGAGATTGGAAAAAACTTGTCGCTTAGCTGCCTTGGTCATTGAAGCACAGAAGAAGCAATTCAAAGCCCATTTTGACCAATCAGTTTCTCCTCATTCTTTCATTGAAGGCGATCTCATTCTTCTATATGACCAAGCTCATGACAAGCTGGGGGCAGGAAAATTCCAACCCATGTGGCATGGGCCCTACATCATTAAATGTGTGTTAAAGAATGCAGCTTATGAGCTCATTGACTATGAAGGGTTTCCTTTATCACAGCCTAGAAATGGGTTGTATCTGGAAAAATATTATGCCTGAATTATTCACGCGTGATATGTGTACATAGGTGATTGTTTTCATTTTGTGTGCATGCTTTGGTTTGATGTGCTTTGTGAGATTTTTCTTCTTATTGGGTCTTGTTTTCTATGCAGATGTTTATTTCCCCTTCTGTCGGTTTCGCGGATGATGCTTCCCGCAGTACCAGGAATTTTTCTTCAGTAGCCTGGGTAATTTATGATCCTGCTGGTGAGTTGATTAAATTACAAGGTGTTTTTCTGGGACCAGCCACAAACAATGTCGCTAAATATAGTGCAGTTTTGGAACTATTCACTGAGGCAGTCAACTTCGGCATACGCGCATTGCTTGTCAAGTTGGATTCACAACTTGTTTTTCTTCAACTGAATGGTCATTATTTGGTTCGAAACCCATGCATTTTGAGATTGTATTTGCATATTCATTTACTTGAACGACATTTTGATTTAATTACTTATCAACATATACCAAGACGAATGAATACATTAACAGATGCAATAGCTAACATCATTCTAGATAGACATTTGTGCAATTTATAAAAACATCATCATATGTACATAGACCCATGTAGAAAATAGATGTATGTATATATATATATATATATATATATATATATATATATATATATATATATATATATATATATATATATATATATATATATATATATATATTGTTTACGTTGTGCATCATAAAACCCACAAAAATAATATATGTTTATTTCGGTTACATCATGAGACAACATGTCTCTCCAAAATGTGCAGAAATAAAGCCTAAATGCCTAGTCAGAATGGTTCTCATGATAGCACGTCACCGCCCGTACCAACCACCTCAGCAAGTGGTGGATACAGCTTGGCACTCCTATAGTGTGCCTCTAGTAGGCTCGAGGTACGTCATCAAAATGGGCATAATCTGGGACCCCACAGGTGATTCCTTCCAGGTTCTACACTAACTCCTCGTCAATTCCCTCACCCTAAGGATCGAAGTCACGAGGAGTCCACCTCGCTATTGGAGAAATACCGGCGGGACGCTCTGGGCCAACATCTACATCCATATGAGATTAACTGTTAGAACATGCATATATACCAAAAAATCATAAAACTCATAAAAATAAAAAATGAGTCTTCCCAAGTTCTTCGTCCCAATCCTCTCCCTCCAGGTGTGGGAGGTTTGGGTCTCCGATAAATTATGTGCTAGTGTAGGGCCAATCCTCCACGAAAATCAGCTGTCCTCAGAGCCAATCAAAAAACTCTGGCCTCCGGGACATCTGCTGGCCACCCCCTACTCTGGGCATCAGTGCCGCCCATCAGGCCATTCGTGGCTCTCTCAGTGGTGGCTCTAGAACTATACCTTCATGGCATTGAAATATGGGTAATCGTTCCAAGAAGAACAATACCAGAATCAACCCATACCCAAACTACTTTAGTTTGGTCTTCTTGCATTTTGTGAGTTGTTGTTTGATGTTAATAGTTACATCCTCAGCCCAGTTGAAGATGGTTGGGTTCATACACTCTGAAGCAAGAAGTAATTACGTCTTCGTAGCCTCATGCAGTGCCTGCGATCCCACGGCCCGCGTGATAATGTGTAGCACTACTCTTAGTGCTATATCAGGGATGGTCTGGATATCCACTTTATCGCTCCTTGTTCCTTTTCATGCCCCTAGGCACACCCTATTCATTACCATTGTCATGCTTTCCCTGGAAGGCCGGGTACCAATCAGAATAGGGACTGCACCCCTACGTGATAGTCCAGTGATGAAATATACATCAGACACTTCGATCTCAAGCTCTTGGTCCTGAAGTACGAACTTCTCCTGATCTTTGTCCCAAATTCTGATGAGATACTGAAGCAATTCGGGCTAAGCCCGGAGACACGGTGTCAGAAAAAAAATTTGAGCCCACAATTCCTGAGGGCATTCATGCATTGATTGTTCTCCATTTCTTATTCATCCTCTTCACTATGCTCTCTCTCCTTCCACTCGATTACCATCTTTTTTCGCTTGATACCTGCATGAAATGATCATAGGAACATTATAAATCCCCTTAGGTGTCTAAATTTGCAAACTACTGGTTGAATTTTCTTATATTTAAAGTGGATTTTGGGTTGCGCAGTTGGCGCGACTGTTTGGCTAACAGTCATGCCAGCTGGCGCGACTCCTGTGTAAAAATGGGTCGGTTGGAGTGGGTTCGTGCCCGAAACCCGCGCCAACCGTGGAGCCCTAGATTTTTCCAATCCTCCCCTAAGGGATCCCAAATGAAGACTAAATGAAATAAAATATAGCTTAAAATATGGCCAATGGAATCAGCTCTTACCTGAAACAGACAGAATCCGGATTTGTCCACTGGATTGTCCACAATCGTCGCCTGAAGATCGCAGCAGAAATGGGTCACTGTTGCTCTATAAAGAGGTAAAAATTGAAAAGTAAATATTTTTACCATTTATGGTCTTTTATAACTTTTCAAAGTCCTAAAATAGGTTTTAAAACATATTTTTCGATATATTTTCATATTATTTTAGTGGAATATGTTTTACACACGTATTTTTGTGCAGCGACAGGTTTTTCACATGGTTATGATGAAGAGACGAGTTGTATTTTATACTTTTTCAGACTCGGTAAAAACATGAAAATGTCACTACTGGAGTCACCTTTCAGCTCTTTTCTGACTCTCTAAAACTGAAAATATCGCCGAGTCACTTGTCATTTTGAACTCGTTAAATTGGCTGCGAAACGATATCTACCCAGTATACGTTTACCCTTTTTCGAGCTGGGATAAGCTATTTACGAAAAAGGAATACCTTAGCTGATCGCGACTAGGAGGTTCTCTCAGACACAGTTTTCTACCTTTTCAGATCTGAGAGACTATTTACGAAAAGGGACTGCTGAAGTTTTCTACCTTTTCAGATCTGAGAGGTTCTCTCAGACACAGTTTTCTGCCTTCTTTTCAAACTCTCTAAATATGAAAAGATGTCAAGTTCTTCCTTTGTCAGACTTATTAAAACCTGATGACATCAGAATTTGTCATCATGACGTTACTCGAATTCCTCCTTCCTAGGGCTCATAAAATGTACTAGGCTGGATTTGTTCGGAGGAAAAACTTACATCGCAAGCACATTCTATCCCCTTCAAGATTGTTTTCAAAAATAATTGGGGTACTCACCAAAAATGGTGGGGGAGAATGGAACCAAGATTGTAGTCGTGTTGGCAGTATGTCGCTCTTGAACATGGCACTTGTCTACATTCGTGTCGGGTTGGGGACATCTCATCTCGTTGTCTATTCACCTCCATGGGTTTGGGTAATCTCTTTTGACCGCTCATCTACTCTTTGTCGTGTCACCATGACCTCAGATCCCTTGATGTCAAATACTGCCAAATCCAGTGTCGTGTCGCCGATATGTTCAAGAGAAGTTGGCCTCTGCAGTTTTCAACCTACCTCTGATTCTCTGTTGGTCTTTATTCACAAACATCATATTCCTCTGTCTCATGTCGATGATGTGGGAAATATTATGGCCCACCTTCGATCAAGGTCCCTACCTATCGACTCCAGCTCATTATCTAGGAAGTTGATCTAGAGACTCCCTTCAAGTACCTTGGAGCTTGCATGCCTCAATGGCAGGTTCTTCGCACTCGACGTAAGGTCCACATCATTGGCCTTCGATCAATTGACTCTGCAGGTGTTCGACGTCAGATCATTGTTCACATGCCGTGGATTGTACCTTTTGTACCTTGAGAGCCATTGTCATTATTGGTGGTTTCTCTCGCGTCTATTAACAGCTTTCATCATTAGCTGGTAATCAGAGGATGTTCTTGCATGTTCGACTTCAGCTCACATATTCGCATGCTCAAATTTGTACTATGTTCAGATCAAGATGGAGCCCAAGACCCTAGGTTTTGTCTGATGAAATCTAGGCTGCAGGTTCTTTGTGGATTATTATGACTTATTTTGACTCCTTTGATTGGATGGTTGCGACCATACCTGAGTCTATTTATTGATCCCTACTGCTGGATGGATGTTTCCATACCTCAGATCTCATTGTTTATGTACTCTCTTATGGATGGTTGCACCCATACCACATGACATGTATCAGATATATCAGTTGTATTCATACTTGCAGGTTTTCCGACGGCAGTGTTTTGGTTGAACGCGTTCTCATAAATAATTTCACCCCTCCCTCTCTCTCGGACCTCATGCTTTAGGGGGCATCTGTTACATAGCAATTTTTCACCGTCCCTGAAATCCATCACCCCGCATATTGGAGGGTCTTTCCCGTGACTTGTGAGCAGTGTCATACTCTGCAAATACTTTCTTTGCATCCTTCTGCATAAGGACATGATTTCTCTTGTTGAGAATTTCCTCAGAAAGCACCCAAAAATCCATGTTTTGGCATTGGCATGGGTAGCTAGTTCATCCCTCGTGCCAATGGGGAAAATATACACTAGAGACCGCGCCAGCTGGCACTATGTCCCTATGTCGTACCCGCGCCATTCTGTTTTGGATTTTTTTTTAACAAATTGGAGGCGGAAGTTTCCTTTAACCACCTCAAGAATGACTCATTGCAAGTGGTTAAACTCAATAAGCCACAGATCTCTACCTTTAGGAAATGGTTGATGGAACATTCTTAGAGGATAGGACTCCCCCCATGATTCTAGGGATCCTAACCTCTCCTTCTCCCTCTATATAAACAAGCCTTCTCCCTTTACACAAGCTAGCTGAAACAGTAGCTGAACATATAGCCAAGAAGCTGAACTTGGAGAAGAGACATTATAGCTGAGTAATCGTTATAGAGAAGGTTGAACCAAGGAGGATCCCGTAGAGAGAGCCCCGTCTGAATTTCCAACGAGATTTGTGAGACATGCTCCGCTGGAACCCTGCTGGAGGAGATCACAACGTCGAAGCCTGGTTGTACTCTTCCTTCTTTAAATTAATATACTCGACTATGATATTGTTTCCATCTCTTTGTTAATTTTATTTAATGCATGTGATTTAGTCTTCTTTGACTGACTGATAATTAGGAATGTGAAATAGTATGTTGTGTATCGTCTTCGTCTCTTGTGTATGTGCAAGTATCCATGCGTGAGAATGAGTGGATCGTGATCTGCCAAATCAGGAGCGGGAGGCAGCCATTCTTTTGGACGACACAATAGCGCAGGACCTATGGTAAGTGATCTACCAAGTCTTTGTCCATTCTTAACTAGGAATTGATGTCATAGTGTGTCTTGTTTGTGGCCAGACCCGCTCTAGGGCTAGTGGGATCGCCTCTGTCTGCAGAGGGGATTTACCTCACCAATAGCCAATAACACCCTCATAGCCTTGTCTCTACTAAACGTCGTGTCTCTAGATGCTCAACACTATCATCATCAATCCTAGGTGAGTTGCATCCCAGGGTACACCTAATGTCCATGTCCATAAGTCCCCTTGGAGGTAACGCTCCATGTGCCTGTTGCGCCATATCATGGGTCACTACATACCACCAAATATCTCCGTACTCCTCATCATGCCACTATATGCTGGTACCTGCCCCTATACACCACTGGATACCACCGGTTATGGATATACCATCTTGTATTGTCATGTGTCCTGCATGGGTCAAAAGATCCACCACTCTGCTAGTAAACCCCCCATGAGGTGGCCTACATCTCCCCATCTTCTCTAACCTAACTCCTCATATTCCAATTACAATGAAATCACTGCTCCTATCCTCCATAGCTCAAGTTTACCATATACCCATGAGAGAGCACCGTCTCTATGCACTGCCATGTCTAGTGGTCTGTCGATGCCTCCTCCTCCGACGCCCTCCTACTAACGTAGGCTAATCATCCTTTGACCCCATGCATGGTTGTTATGATGAGATAGCTCTAGAAAAGGGTGTACCCTCTTGTCGAACCACCCTATCACTAGGGATGTTTGGGGTTCTGATAGAGATCTTAAAATGTGTGTGCACCCAAACATCAGACCCATCACACAATGATTGTTGGAGCGGGGTCCCCTGAATGAAATTTTGATATAAATTTTTAATATTTTGAATATTTTAGTCATGTAGCACAAGTTAAGGGACTCTGGGGTGGGTCAATGTCCCTCATGCATTGTAATGGGAAAAAAGGGTAGATCTAGGGGTTGCAAACCACAGTTTTCAGACCCTAGTATAGCACAGGCTAAAAGTATAAGTAAGAGTCTAGGATGAATCGAAGAGGCAGTTTTTGGATAAGTTTATTATACTTTGTTTATGATAGATATGCTCTGAGGATTTTTGTGCAAATTTTCCTGAGTAAGGGCTCTTGCTGGCTATGTGCGTGGAGATCCTAATTCATGTTGTGTGCAGACCCCACTGGCTGTGTGCGTGAGAAAGTGGAAGAGTATGTAAGAAAGATCTGAAGTATTAATGAATCGAAGGATGTTTTGTAGATATTAATTATTTTCTGTGATATTATATTTCCCTGTTATTTCCATGATATTGAATAATTCTAGTTAATTGATTGTGTATATGGATGCGATGCTTTAAATAGTAGTGAATGCATAGATCTAGTGATGTTTAGTTATTTTGCTCCTTTTAGTTGATTATATTTTAAGTTATGGGCTACGCGCAAGTTATTCTATTAAGTATATTGTTAAGGGTTTCCGATTAGGGCTTCCCCAGTGCAGGCCTTGTTGAGATTCAACAAGATGATGAGCTTAGTGAAAGGATTCACTTTCACTAAGTGGGCCCGCAGGTTATTTTTGGCTTAAGTCTATTTTTAGACTATGTTTATTTTTAGACATGGTGATCATATTTCAGAAGTTGCAGGATGCTATTTTTGGATGGTTGGTCAAGTTGGAAAAATATATGAAATTATATTTTTAGAATACTGGGTGAAGTCTATTTATAGATCATTGATCTAAAAATAGAAGTGTCGATTATTATTAGCTCTTAATAATAATCCGCCAATAAACAGCAACTTATTCTCTTGGAGCACTTAATTTCAGTGCACGGATTTGGAAAATCAGTGGGTTGAAGGAATTACACAATTCCTAGGGTTTACTGGTGGTTTATGCATGGAGGCCTCAGTTAGAACTGAACTGGAAAAGTTATGACAGAGTTGGAAGAGTAGTTCATGGAGTTGTTATTCAGTTTAACTCAGTTAATGGAGTTAAACTTAGTTGAACTAGTTGTATCTAGTCTAATTGAATGATACACTAGTGAGAGTGGAGTGAATTAATTATTTAATTAATTCACAAATAATAACTTAATCAACTGAACAATACAGCAATCAACTACATTACATGGCAGTTCCAGTGGAGACCCAGTGGAGAGATAGGTGAAAGGGCAAGATGGACTATCTGTTGTGACTTTGATTGCATCACACACACATTGGAGTTGCCAATGAGGATTGCCCAGTCAAGGAAATGGTAATTCAAATTCATTCAGAGCTATTCTTCAGCAGGGATTGCGCAATGGAGGCAGGCTAGCAGGTGGCAAGAAATTGGTGCATGGATTTGCAGATTTCTTCTAATTAGTGTGTGACTATCGATTTTACTGAGAGCTTGATGTACTAAGCTTTGTATGATATTGTTACATGATCTCCATGATACATAATATATGATAGTTGGGGTTTTTATATTCAGGCTTTTCCCATTAAACAACTGTGTTATGTGCGATTGTTTTTATTTGCTTCATGTGTTTGCAATTGATTTTAATTTCCGCAAAAGATTAACAGTGGAAGGATTTTGTATTTAGCAAGAAGTTAAATATTGTTAGATCAAGAGAATATGGATACATGCATGCATCTTGTATATAATTTCTACATGGTATCGGAGCAGTGTTAATTCTTGAAGATTGCAATTGTGAAGAATTGTTGAGTTTGTGCTGGTGGACAATTCGAATTTGCTTCATAAAATTCTTGGTGCGACAGTTGAGTATACATTGAAATGTCTTTCAATGGGTTGTGATTGGAGTATGCCCTTGATGGGAGCTCGAATTACATAGCCTGGAAGGATAGGATGGAGGTGGTGCTGGAGGATAATGGACTGAAGGAGATCATCGATAGCGATGTTCCTAAGCCGGGATCTAGCAATGTTGCATTACTTGACACATGGCAAAATAAGGTAGCAAAGACAAGAAGAATTTTGTTGGAAGGTGTGAAGGACCATATTGTGTCCGTCCTTCATGGGAAATCCACTCCATTTTTAATTTGGAAGGCTCTGACATATTTGTTTCAAAGCAACAGCGACCATAGGAAGTTGGCGCTGAAAGATAAGCTTAGAAAAATAAAAATGGAGAAGGGCGATAGTATTCCAAAATATCTCACGAAGTTTGTCCATTGTAGGGATGAACTGGGAAGAGCGGGGATTACTATTAATGATGAAGACTTGGTAATCTTGGCTCTCCTTAGGCTTCCGAAGAGTTGGCATAGCTATGAAGACTCTGTCAATGGACGGGAGAAACTACCAGGATAGGAGAGACTTTGGTCGGATCTTGTGCAGGAGGAGATAAGGTGAAGTACCAGGGATGGCTCTTCATCGAAGAATGAAGATGAAGAAAATTTTGCTTTGGCTGCCAAAGAAACGAAAGGGAAGGGGAATAAATTGCCTTCAAAATCCAAAGCTAAAGGCAAGAAGCAGGATTTTTCCAAGGTGAAGTGTTTTCACTATCACGAACATGGGCATTTCGCCACTAACTGCCCACAGAAGAAGAAGAACAAGAAGGCTGCTGGAGCTGAAACAGGAGAGGCCTTAGCCTCACAATTTGAACTTGATTTCTCTTTGATTGCATGTTTGGTTTCAAGCTATATCGGATCGATGTGGTA
Organism: Pinus albicaulis; assembly: GCA_034641835.2. NCBI lineage: Eukaryota > Viridiplantae > Streptophyta > Pinopsida > Pinales > Pinaceae > Pinus > Pinus albicaulis. Next base: position 712,780,233 of record CM076582.1, read on the forward strand.
TCTTGATAATGGTGCGTCTTTCCATATGACGGGAGACAAAGAGTTGTTTAGTGACTTGGAGGAGAAGGACCTCCAGATGCATATAGAGATGGGCGACGATGGTCGATACAGTGCAACCGGTGTTGGGACCATTACCTTTGAGAGGGATTCTAGTAATCCATTCTTGTTGAAAGATGTTATGCATGTTCCAGGTCTAAAGAAGAACTTGGTCTCGGTCGCAATGTTGGACGACAAAGGTTATGACATTGTTTTTAGCGATGGAAAAGCTTTCCTGCGACATAAAACAACAGGTCAAACCAAGAGGATAGGGATTTGAGTTAAGAATCTCTACAAGCTAGAGGTAGATGGCTGCGCTGCAATGGTGGGCAAAGCAGAAGAAGTGGTGAGCCGGGATGAGGGCGAATTATGGCACAGGAGATTGGGCCATCTTCACCATGGTTCTTTGAAGATTTTGCAGCAGATTTCTACTGGACTTCCCAAGGGTACTCTTGCGCAGTTAGATCAGTGCAATGGATGTACTATGGGTAAGTTTTTGAAGACCACCTTTCATGAGAAGGAGAACCGTGCTTCGGTGATCCTGGAGAGAATTCACACAGACATGTGTGGACCTTTCTTGGTTGCTTCAATATAAAAACACAGGTATTATTTTATATTTGTTTATGACTATTCTCGTAGATGTCGGATCTTCTTCATGCAGAAGAAGATCAAAACATTCTAAAATTTCTGTGCATTTAAAGCATTGGTGGAGAAGGAGTCGGGGAAGCAAGTGAAAGCTCTACAGAGCAATAATGGTGGTGAATACATCTCGGGTGAATTAAAAGACTTCTGTAGAAAATAAGGAATTCGAAGAGAACTCATAGCACCTCATAAACCATAGAATAATGGGGTCACTGAGAGGAAGAATAGAACAATCGTGGGTGCTGCATGTGCGATGCTGCATGACCAGGGCCTACCGATGCACTTGTGGACGGAACGGAAGCATGCAACACTGCGGTTTATATGCAAAACCATTGTCCTCATAGAGTACTTGGCATGAGTACACCTAAAGAAGCTTTTACTGGTAAGAAGCCTGATATTTCTCATTTGAATATTTTTGGCTCATATTTTTATATTCATGTGACAAAGGATGCCAGGAAGAAGCTGGAGCCGACTGCAGAAGTTGGGATATTTGTGGGGTACACAGAAACACCCATAATTATCGTGTGTATTTTCCAGACAATCGAATGATTGTGGTGCGATGGGATATAAAATTCAATGAGTTGAAAGCCATGAAGTTTTCACTTGAGAGGGAGCTACACTTGCATGCAGAGGAGAAACTTATTGTTCCTAAAGATGAGCCTCTAGATGTGGATCAGCCACAGGAGGAGATTCATGGAGTGGAGGAGTCCACTCATGCATAACCAAACATCAGACAAGGCAGAAAGTGTACCACAAAAGTTGAGAGACTAAAGCTTGATGCGGCACAGAATAGTCCCTACATCACAGTGCAGACAAAGACAGTCACCTGACCGATTTACTGGATACATGGCTCTTATGATCAAGTGTATCGTGACATAGCCATCTTCTTTTGAAGAATCATTGCAGGAGCCCACATGGGTAGATGCCATGGTGGATGAGTATGACTCCATTGTCAGAAACAGTGCTTGGGAGATTGTTTGGACCCACGCCAATCCTATTTTGGAAAGTTTTTTTAAAATAGAGGTGAAGTTTCGATCACAAGAACTTCGTGGATGAGTCATAGGGAGTGGTTCGACTGAACAACCACGGACTCCCTCCTGTAGTTAGTAGTTTCCAACGGACTTCATGGATGTGCTAGTTAGAAGGAATAGTTGAACAGTTGAAGAGTTGAATGGCTGCATGGTTGAACAGATAGCTGAAAAAGTTAGCATAGAGAAGAACCAACCATAGCTTCTGGAGAATAGTGCAGAGTGTGATTGTTTGTGTGTGTTGGTAACATAGTGAGATCCTGGACCTTTGTGCATGAGGGTTTTACAAACGTGCTTGGATACAGACCTGCCAAAGGAGAGCCTCAACATCAAGGCTTGGTTGTAAACTCCCCTTGTCTTTATCATAATAAAATGCATCTGATGTTTATCTTCCACTCTTGTTTACAATTATAATGATATTTCTAGCATTCCTTGATCAGTTAGATAGGTTGTAATTGTTTTATGTTTGTCATGGTTTTACACTTGTCGTATTGTCTTGATTGTCTGTACAGGTAAGCGAACATTGGCAACAGTGTGTATCGAGCTAGAGGAGAGAGACGGATCAAGAAGCTTCGACGGAAGACAACAACATAGCATCAAAACGAGGTAGGTCATCTTCCTTGCTCTAAATTTCATTTACAATCTAGGAAGGTAGATGTGAGTATGTTCCCGTAGTTTCTAGAACCACCCTAGGGCTAGAGGGATCACCTCTGTCCGCAGAGGGGATTTACCTGGACAACATATTGGCGACTCCATTGGGGAACAGTGCGAGTTTGTCTTTCATCTATTAGATCTTCTTCTTGGTCTTTGCGTGCTTAGCTTGCCTTTTTTGGTTTTTTTCTGAGTCTTAGACCCCTGTTCAGCCCCAGAGGATCAGACCTGACCTCTCTTTTTCCAAGATTTTCATCTTTTCAAGGTTGGCTTGATTAGCGTGGTTTCCAGCCTGACAGTCGCGCCCACTGGTGCGTGTTTCTAGTTCATCACCCGTGCCATCCCCTGTCTGGCACGGATTACAGCCAGACAGTCGTGCTAATTCCTGTAGGTGCTAGGGTTTCCCCTGTTTTGGATTTTTTGGTCCATCCTGGTGTCTCTAGGTGTTTTCTTGGCTGATTTGAATTCTTTGGGTTTTTTTGTGACTATGATCAACCTTTTTCTTTCAGTTTTTTGTCCATTTCTTTCGGCATCATGGCTTTAGGGCTTTCTAGTGCTTTGGTATGTTGAGCCTCCTGTAGGAGTTTGGGTCTCTTGTTTCGCAGTCACCTTCATTATTTTCTTGATTGCATTCAGCTCCCTGGATCCATTTTGAGTGGCTGCTTTTGGTGAAATCAGTCTTGAGTGAGTCTTGTCTCTTTCATTCATTTTTTCTTCCTGTCACTCCAGCATAGCTCACATTGCTTGTATGGGTCCATTTTAACATCTTTCTTCGATTTGGGAGATTGTGACATTGGTTTGAGTCTTTTTTTTGTTTGCTTGTGAGTTGATTGAAATGTTTCACTTCGACTCTTGCATCAGCATTCTTGAAATAGTGTGAATATTTGTTTTTCATGTTATTCAGTGCAATGTTTGCTCTATTACATTGAAAAAATCAAAAACATTTTGTGCTTGTGTTTTTGTTTGCATTGTGGAATTTAAAAATCTTTCTCATAACTAGCATTGGGCATTCTAGGAAATATTTCTCGTTCTCATTAGTTTGCAGCAGGTTCTGTAGTGAATTCTTCTGTGTGTTCTCATTATTTTCTATCGCTTGAAAATTCCTAACCTTCTCGTAGATAGCTCTTCATTGAATGAAATGGTATTTTATGGCATGTAGCTTGCATTCAGGGATTTGTGAGATCCAACATTCGGTAGGACCTTCGAATTGAAACATAAATACAAGATCAACTTAAAATTTATTCAATTAACCTAAGGCAACATTAAAACTTAATGAAACTTTTAGTGGTCTAAGTTAGAGACGTGTTCCGGCGTTTTTAAACCTAGCAGTTGTCACTCGCCATCTAGCTTCAGACAGCACTAGTACGGACTTGCGCTCCCCGTACCATCAAGTATATAAAGGGAGACCCCTCTAGGTTGCAATCCTTTCATCCGTAGGAAGCCGAGTCTGCCGCCTTGTAACCGTGATACACCGAACACAACATTTGGGGAGACTACCTGCACATACGTCAAGTCCTTCATTGATTCTTCTTTCATTTTATAACCAAGATGTATATGGCAGTTCACGGGAGCCTGGTACACCCTTTTACCTAGACTACCTGAGCAGTCATTTTCGATCTTTACTGACTCCATAAATTTGAAAATAACATCGAGCACTTGTCCTTTCATGCTCGTTTCAACCTGAAAGTGATAGAGTCACCTTTTTCCTGTTTCTTGACTTTTAAAATATGAAACAACAGAGCAATGTCTTAAAAATTAACTATCCACAAAATATTTCTAGTTAATGTTAGTTTCCTTAGGGTGTTGTTTTAAAGTTGTTTCTGATGGAAACGTTTCCAAAGTTCCCTAACCCAGGAATCCCTTCCAAAGGGAATCTAGGTTCTTTTCCTACTTTTGGGAATGTTGGTGCTCCCTATATGGAAACATTGTCCCTTCCTGGGTTAACTATTGGATTTCCTGTGTGGTTATTTTCAACCTCGGTGGTCCTGAGCGCTCTGGCCTCTATTTGACCATATCCTCCGCCTGAACAACATCATGTTGATTCTAAGGTGGACCTCTCCCATTCTTTTCCTATTTCTCCATCCTCCTCTTCTACCTAGCCTGGTGAAAGTCTGGATTCTAGTAACCAGGTGGCTAAGAAGAAGAAGAAGAAGAAGTCATATAAGAGAGAGACTAATAATGCAGCTATTGCGCTTAAGAAACCTTCCCTTGCAGAACCATCCAAGCTTCCACGGAAAGTCAAATTCCCTTACATGATCTGCAAAGGTAACCATCTGCTTCGAGACTTCCCTAGCATTCCCAAGGTACTTGACGCATGGTCTGACGACCGTCTGCCATTGCTTTTGGCTTCTGGAATTCATATTGATAACACATCTTCGACTAGCTCTGGTAAGACTCATAAAAAAAAATACAAGATTACCAATCCTTGTAAGTTGTGTGAAGGGCATCATCCCATTCACCTTTGTCTGTATATGGATGAAGCCAAGAGAGTGTTGGACAACTCAACTTTTTCTGCACCCTGCCTTCCAACTGGTTATCAAAAGCTTTCTTCGAGTCCTCTGCTAGTTGATTCAACGATCAGTCAAGAGTCATCCTCGGTTGATCTCGTTCCCTCGGAAATTAAAATTTAGGAATCCATTCCCAACCAACCATTGGTCGAGGAATCGTTTGATCTGACCTCATATGTGGTTCATCAGGTCTTTTCTAGTTGAGAGTGGATATTTTCCCCCCCATGTTCTTCTTGTTTCATCATATTCTTCATACTTGGAGAAAGATTCGTCCATCCCTTTCGTTCAATAATTCGCTCCTCCTACTCTCGTGATGGAAGTCCAGGAGAGTGATCCTCTTGCTCTGGTAACATCGGGGGAAAACCATCTCAGTTCGATGGTATCCCCTCCAATTAGTTTGGTCACTTCCTTTGATTGGAGTCGATTCGCTGGATACCGCCTTCCATCTTGTGTGCCTTTCGAGATGACGGTACAAACCTTTGATTTGGTTGTACCCAACACTATTATAGATGAAGGCGAGTCTGTTAGTATTCTATCTTCCACTACTTGGAAATCTTTTGGTTCTCCACTGCTTATGCCTGTTACCCAGAATTTTTTGGCTTTTAACAGAGGAACCAGTCAACCGTTAGGGATCCTTCTGAAGTTGCATGTTACTTTGGGAAGGAAAACCGTCCATATCGACATGATGGTTGTTCCAGGCCAATTATATTTCAATTTACTCTTGGGGTGTGACTATATTTATGTCATGGGAGCAGTTTTCTCTTCCCTCTTTCATGTGATCTATTTTCCACACAAAGGTCGGATCATGACCATTGATCAGTTTTCATTCATTGGTCCTGCCATGACATATGGTCCACCATCATCCCTTCCAGGTCTTTATCCATCGGTTTTATCACTGCCATAGGTTAATTATGTGGCTACCTATCCTGTGCCCGCAGTCAGTGATGGTGCCATTGTGCATCGTGTGCTGGGGGCATTGGGTCCTGATTTTCAAGATGTTGTTCTCCCATCTGGTGCGGAACTCTTGGAAGCCATGACTTCTTATTCGCCATGATAAAAGTTCGCGGAGCACAGTTCATTTTCTTGTGTCAAGCTCCTTAAAAAATGAAACAAGGTTGTCGGAGAACAGTTCATTTTCTTATGTCAAGCTCCTTAAAAAATGAAACAAGGTTGTCAGAGCACAGTTCATTTTCTTGTGTCAAGCTCCTTAAAAAATGAAACAAGGTTGTCGGAGCACATTTCATTTTCTTGTGTCAAGATCATTAAAAAATGAAACAAGGTTGTCAGTGCACAGTTAATTTTCTTGTGTCAAACTCCTTAAAAAATGAAACAAGGTTGTTAGTGCACAGTTTGTTTTCTTGTGTCAAGATCCTTAAAAAATGAAACAAGGTTTTCGAAGCACAGTTCATTTTCTTTTGTCAAGCTCCTTAAAAAATGAAACAAGCTCTTAAGAGCAGAGTTCATTTTTCTTGTGTCAAGCTCCTTAAAAAATGAAACAAGCTCTTCGAAGCAAAGTTCATTTTCCTTGTGTCAAGCTCCTTAAAAAATGAAACAAGGTCCTTGGAGCACAATTCGTTTTCTTGTGTCAAGCTCCTTAAAAAATGAAACAATGTCTTCGGAGTAGAGTTCGTTTTCTTGTGTCAAGCTCCTTAAAAAATGAAACAAGCTCTTTTGGAGCACAATTCGTTTCCTTGTGTCAAGCTCCATAAAAAATGAAACAAGATGTCATGAGGATAGTTATTTTAATGTGTCAACCTCGTTAAAACAATGAAACACGTTCTTGTTCAATTCGAGTCTTTGCCAGATCTCATAAAATCCCAGTTGAGTCTTTCTATTGATCTCGTAATTTGAACCTTCACTCCATCTGTCGTTCATATGGACTGAAGCTTGGGGGGCATGTACCTCGAATTGAGTCACCATGCTGGGGGCATGCTTACTTTTTCAAGCATAGTTTGTTTCCATTTCAAGATTATGTAAAAATGAAACTGATTTCAAGCATATTTTATCTTTGTTTCAAGCTTGTGTAAAAGTGAAACCAACTTCAAGCAAAGTTTCCTGATTTCAAGCTTGTGTAAAAATGAAACCATTCCCATTTTACCTCTCATGATTTCCATTTTATCAGCCTGTTTTTCCAGATGAGCCTTGGTTTTCTCATTCCTTCGTCACCGTCTACTTGGCCAATCATATGCCTTCACTTGGTTGTTTTACCCAATCCTGAGGAACCGCTGCAATGAGTGGTCTTGTTAGCTAGCCTCTTGACTTTTATCATGTTCAAAGCAGTTCCACCATTACCGGAACTAGTAGCTACCCTTAATACCACTCGTTCCTCTAGGAGGAGTCATCTTTTAGCTCTTTTCTGACTCTTTAAAACTGAAAATATTGCCGAGTTGCTTGTCGTTTTGAACTCATTAAATGGCTGCGAAACGATATCTACCCAGTATATGTTTAACCCTTTTTCGGGCTAGGACATATTATTTACGAAAAAGGAATACCTTAGCCTATCACAGCTAAGATTTTCTCTCAGACACAGTTTTCTACATTTTCGGATCTGTGAGACTACCTATGAAAAGGGGCTATTGGAGTTTTCTTTTCCACCTTCTTTTCAAACTCTCTAAACATGAAAAGATGTTGAGTTCTCCCTTTGTCAGACTCATTAAACCTTGATGACATCGGATTTCCTCACCACGACGTTACTCGAGTTCCTCCTTCCTAGGGCTCGTAAAATGTAATAGGATGGATTTGTCCAAAGGACAAACTTATATGACAAGAATATGTTATCCTCTTCAATCTTGTGTAAAAATAAAGAGGTACTCGCCAAAAATAGTGGGGGAAAATGGAAGTTATTCGTCAGTTGTGTCGGCACTATGTCACTCTTGAACATGACACTTGTCTACAGTTCGTGTCGGGTTGGGATATCTTCACTCTGTCACTTTGCCTCCATGGGTTTGGGAAATTCATTTTCCTCTCATTTGATTACAAATCTTGTCAACGTGACCTCTGATCCTATTTGATTCAAATGCTGCCAAATTCCAAAGTTGTGTCGCCGATATGTTCAAGAGAAAATCCTTCTGCAGTTTGTACATTCCGTGATTCTCTGTTTCAGTCTTGATTCATACTCATATTACATCCTCTGTTTCATGTCGATGATGTGGGATTCATTATGACCCTCCTTCGACGGATCGCTTCCTATCGACTTCATCTCATTATCCGCGAAGTTGATCTAGAGACTCCTTTCTGGTACCTTAGAGCTTGCATGCCCTAATGGCAAGTTATTCGCATTCGACGATAGGCTCACATCATCATCTTTCGATCAGGTGATTTCACGAGTGTTCGACTTCAGCTCACTGTTCACATTCCATGGATTGTACTAGTATTACCTTGAGCCATTGAAATTATTGGTGGTTTCTCTCACACTTGTTAACGGTTCACATCATTGACCGATAATCAAGTGATTTTCTAGCATGTTCGACTTCAACACATCTATTCACATGTTGGAATTTGTACTTTGATTGGGTGGTGTTGGAGCGCAAGACCCTGGGCTTCGATCACAAAAGTCCAAGTTACGAGGAGTGATGAGTCATTCATGATTATATACATGATTCTTTACATGGATGGCTACGACCATACCGTGGGTTCTCTTCTTTTGATCCTCTCTATACAGATGGTTGTGCCCATACCGTGGATCTATTTCATATGATCCATTTATTCGGATGGCTGCGTCCATGCAAAGGATCCATGCACATGATCCTCTTCTTGATGGATAGTTGCGCCTATACCATGGATTCATGTATTTTCAACAGATATTTCAGTTATGTATATGTATCTATGCTTGATCTGCAGGTCTCCTGACAGCAGCGCCTGGTTCCTTGCACAAACTTGTAAATAACTTCACCCCTAACTCATGTTCGGACTTCATACTTTAGGGGGCATCTCTTACACAGTAATTTGTCACCGTCCCTGTACTCCTTGTTCCTTGATCCCGGAGGACTCATACAGTGACCCTTGTGTACTTTCCAAGCATGGAATACATACCCCTAAACCACTTTTTGTCTGCCAAATCATCTCCCTTTACAACTTTTCTGAAGAATCCTTGTAAAAACTGGGTTTTCAAGGTTGGCGCTTTCTCTCAGTGTCTGACCCGTGCCAATAGCAGAGATTTACACTGAGGCCCGCGCCGATCGGCGCTCTATCTTAATGTTGGATCTGCACCAATCCTGTTTTGGAAATTTTTTTTAAAATAAAGGCTAAGTTTCAATCACAACAACTTCGTGGATGAGTCATAAGGATTGGTTCAACTGAACAACCACGAACTCCCTCCTTTATTTAGTAGTTTCCACCTCCCTTGGAACTCTCCTAAAGGAAAGGACTCCCTCCCACCTTTGTAGGGATCCCAACCTCCTCCTTTCCTCTATAAATTTAGCCATCTTCCATTGATGTGCTAGTTAGAAGGAATAGTTGAATAGCTGAAGAGTTGAATGGCTGCATGGTTGAACGGATAACTGAAAAATTTAGCATAGAGAAGAAGCAACCATAGCTTCGGGAGAATAGTGCAGAGTGTGATTGTTTGTGTGTGTTGGGAACATAGTGAGATCCTAGACCTTTGTATGTGAGAGTGTTGCAAACGTGCTTGGATACAGACCTACTGAAGGAGAGCCTCAACATCAAGGCTTGGTTGTAAACTCCCCTTTTATTTATCATAATAAAATGCATCTGATGTTTATCTTCCACTCTTTTTGCCAATTATAATGAGATTTCTAGCATTCCTTGATTATTTAGATAAGTTTTAATTGTTTTATGTTTTTCATGGTTTTACGCTTGTCGTGTTTTCTTGACTGTCTGTACAGGTAATCGAACGTTGGCAGTAGTGTGTATCGAGCTTGAGGAGAGCAACGGCTCAAGAAGCTTCGACGGAAGACGACAACATAGCATCAGAACAAGGTAGGTAGATGCATTTACAATCTAGGAAGGTATATGTTTGTATGTTCCCGTAGTTGCTAGACCCACCCTAGGGCTAGAGGGATCGCCTCTGTCTACAGAGGGGATTTACCTGGACAACACAAGTCAAGCTGCATGTGAGGCTATCTGGATGAAGAAGATCCTGGTTGGTTTGCTTGATTCACATTTAGATCCTACAGTGATACATTGTGATAATAAGTGTTGCATTAAACTCTCGATTAATCATGTGTTTCATGATAGATCTAAACATATTGATATTCTATATCATCATATCAGATATTATGTGCAGTGGAAGATCATGTTGCTTCAGTACATTCCTACGAAAGATCAGGATGCAGATATTCTGACGAAGGCGCTCACCAGGAGAAAATTTGAATACCATAGAGGCAGGATCAGGGTGAAGGATAATCCATATCTTGTTGAGAGGGAGTGTTTAGATTCAACAAGATGATGAGCTTAGTGAAAAGATTCACCTTCACTGAGTAGGCCCGCAGGCTATTTTTTGCGCAAGTCTATTTTTAGACTATGTCTATTTTTAGACATGGTGATCATATTTCAAAAGTTGCAGGATGTTATTTGTGGATGGTTGGTCAAGTTGGAAAAATATATGAAATTATATTTTTAGAATATTGGGCGAAGTCTATTTATAGATCATCAATCTAAAAATAGAAGTGTCGATTATTATTAGGTCTTAATAATAATCCGACAATAAACAGCAACTTATTCTCTTAGAGCACTTAATTTCAGTGCACGGATTTGGAAAATTATTGGGTTGAAGGAATTACGAAATTCCTATGGTTTACTGGTGGTTCATGCATGGAGGACTCAGTTAGAACTGAAGTGGAAAAGTTATGACAGAGTTGGAAGAGTAGTTCATCGAGTTGTTATTCATTTTAACTCAGTTAATGGAGTTAAACTTAGTTGAGCTAGTTGTATCTAGTCTAACTGAATGATACACTAGTGAGAGTGGAGTGAATTAATTAGTTAATTAATTCACAAATAATAACTCATTAATCAACTGAACAGTATAGCAGTTAACTACATTGCATGGCAGTTCCAGTGGAGACCCAGTGGAGAGATAGGTGAAAGGGCAAGATGGACTATCTATTGTGACTATAGTGATGCATTGATTGCATCACACACACATTGGAGTTGCCAATGAGGATTGTGCAGTCAAGGCAAGGGTAATTTGAATTCATTTAGAGCTATTCTTCAGCAGGGATTTCACAGTGGAGGGAGACTAGCAGGTGGCAAGAAATCGGTGCATGGATTTGCAAATTTCTTCTGATTAGTGTGTGACGATTGATTGTACTGAGAGCTTGATGCACCAAGCTTTGTATGAGATTTTTACATGATCTCTGTGATACATAATATATAATAGTTGGGGTTTTTAGCTTCAAGCTTTTCTCGTTAAAAAACTGTGTTATGTGCGATTGTTTTTATTTGCTTCATGTGTTTGCAATTTATTTTAATTTCCGCAAAAAATTAACTGTGGAAGGATTCTGTATTTAGAAAGAAGTTGAATGTTGTTAGATCAGGAGAATCTAGATATATGCATGCATCTTGTATATAAATTCTACAATCATGTTCTATATCTAAAGGCACCCACTTCAATAAAATATCTCTCTCAGGGTGCGCAAACCTAGTTCCAACACCCTACCATACTACTTCGGGTGAGACCTTGACTTGCGCAAGTAATTCATTTCCGAAAGGGCTAGTAGTACAGGGGTTTGCTGTTTAACCTTAGATCTGAACCTGGGTCAAGACCCCTCAAACCAAAAATTACTACCATCACCTACTGACTATATCATGTGATGGTAAATCCCACCTAGATCCCAACAGTAATCTGGCCCTCGTGTCCCTATGGTAATCCATCGACTCTGATGAAATGTGGCCATGGATATATCCAGTTGCCTAGACTGTTCCATGGGGTACCAAATCAATACCTCTTGCCATCAAAACTCGAGAAAAGAATCAAATGAAATAATCCTCGCACATAAAATATTCCCTTCATCGCTATCAAGGTGGTGGCCCTATAGAATATTCAGTACAGCAGAAGAAAGAGTTGGTGGTCCACGCAGCTGATTTCACTATAATCGCAGGTCAATTTTATAAGTTGGGCGCAAATTAGGTATTGAGGAGGTATGTATTAGAACATGAGAGACAAGCTATCTTAGTTGAGGCACATGGAGGAGTGGCAGGAGGCCACTACGCAGGGAAAGCTTCTGCACAGAAGGTGTTGTGTGCGGGGTTATGGTGGCCCACATTGCATAATGATGCAAAAGCATACTACTGATCATGTGATGCATGTCAGCTAACTGAAAAGCCCTCGTGCAGAGATGCAATGCCCCTGCAACCCCAGATGACCTTGCAGGCATTCGATAATTGGGATATAGACTTTGTGGGACAAATCAATCCCTCGTGAAAGAAGACTGACGCACGTTACATCATTGCTGCCACTAATTATGAGACCAAATGGTCAGAGGCAAAGGATATTAAGGATTGTACTGCAGATACCGCCGCGCATTTCATCTTTGAGCATATTATGACCAGGTTTGGCTGCCCATAGATATTAATGAGCGATAAAGGTACGCATTTCGTTAATGAAACTATTGAAGCTTTGACAGAAGAATTTCAGATCCATCATTTGAAAATCACCCTGTATCACCCACAAGGTAATGGCATAGTAGAAGCTTTCAACAAAATTTTGGAGAATGCACTTACCAAGTTCTATAATACCAATTAGAATGACTGGGATCTGCACGTCCCTTCGGTACTATGGGCCTATAGGACTACATGCAAGAAGTTGACTGGGAAGACTCCTTTCACGATGGTCTATGGGAAGGATGCCATCATGCCTATGGAATATATTGTCCCCAGCCTGCACATTGCAGCGTTCACAAATAATGTGGAACCTGACATCATGGAGGAGTGCTTGGCGCAGCTAGTTGCCTTGGAAGGAGATTGGTTTATTGCTAACTTTCATCAGCAAGTATAGAAGGCATGAGAAAAAGCTTGGCATGACAGGCACATCTAATAGAAAGTGTTTAAGGAATAAGAATTGTTGTTTCTCTATGACAGTCAATTTGCGTGCCACCCAGGGAAGTTCCATAAGCACTGGTTGGGACCGTATATAGTAAAATATATTACTGATGGTGGTGCGGTGCTCTTGGCCATGCTGCATAGAGACTACCTTCCTTGGTACGTTAATGGAAGTCATTTTAAACCCTACAGGGACAATCCGATGCCTACCAAAAGACTATATGGCCGGAGTATCAGCATTGAAGGATCTGCAGCACTATGACAAGAAGGCACAGGCGGGTGCAACAGAAGCACAGCGGTTGTGTGTAGGTGAGGAGGTGTGGGAAGGTGCGACTGAGGCGCAGGGGTAGTGCGCAGCTAGAAAAACTAGCCATTGGAACAGTAAAACTGGTTGAAAAATCGATTTTACCGTTGGATGGAGCGATTTTTTGGCATTTAATGCAACGATTTTGGAGGATTTTTTACTGTTTCCTCGATGGTAAGTTGCATTTAATGATATTCTGACTATTTTTACCCATGGTGGCCTATAAAAGGAAGGGCTCAGGTCATAATCAATTCCTTTTCTCTCTGAATACTTCATGCTTTGTGTTTTGTTTTGATTTATGTGTGTCTTGTGAACACGTGATCTATATGTCTGGGCGAGGTACCCCTTCCGACAGTAGCAATCTTGAGTTTGTGTTCTGGGCAAGGATGACTGCCACTAACCCCACAGAGTTGCCGCAAGTTATGGCATCCACTGAGTCGAGGTACGAAGATGTCTTTGAGGTCACCCCTGAAGTTGAAGATTTCGTGTCCACATTTGCCAAGGGAAAAGGAAAGGGGAAGGGAAAAAGAAAAGAAGAAGGCAAAGAAAAAGGAAAGGGCAAAGCCACGAAGTGGCTTCAACTAAGCCATGCACCTCCCCCATAATTGTGCACTCTCCTCGGCAGGTACCCCAGGCATGCTCGCCCAACCCCTTAAAGTGCCCCATGACAGCCTAAGAGGAGGCCCTGCTTGTAGCCCCGCTCTCACGGCTACCAGCTTACGTAAAGCCGCACAAGCCGACGGTGCACACGCCTAAAAATGTGGATGTGGTCCGTGAATATCTCCAAATTCCTCTAGTGCCGCAAAATGTCCCTCTGATTGGATAAATGTTTGGCAGCATAAATGCCATCAAATTTGATGATTGAGATCCTTCTAACGAGGAAACCTTTCCGGATCTGGCCCTAGAGCTCTATTTAGAGCGGGTAATATAGGATGACATGCCAAGGGTGGAACCAATGCCTTGGGCGTGCAGGCTAGCAGGCCTTGGGGATATTGGCCTGCTGGGCGATATTTTATCACTAGTCTCGTCGTTTGACAGCTGCTCGCTTTAATCCATGATGGTTATTTATGGATTCAAGGTCACATCCCTCTTGACACTGCACTGATCCATAGGTTCACTATCCTGCCCATGAAGGGGCCCCATCCCATGAAAGGGTTTGGAAAGAAGAATGAGTAGAAGGTGGTTGATGATGTCAGGGAGAAATACAAGGTGGATCGCGACAAAAGAGGGTTCATGGTTGAAAGCATCGTTGAACCTAGGGTGCGCATGGGCACTCTCTTGCTCAGATGTACACTGATGAGGAAGTGTCAACCATCATTTGTCCCTGCGTATGTTATTCAGCTGGAAGGGTAGTGCGACAAGGGGGTCTATTATAACTGGTCGCAGCACCTATGTTAAGAGTTCCTAGATAATGTGCACGAGGCACAGGACCAGGGAAAACCCTTTTACTACTCTTGGTTGTTATTGTTGATTTCCCTAGTCGCTTGGGAGATGCCTGAGGATGCAGTCCTCCCCGAGCTTGAGCCCAGCGTATGCGAAGGAGCGTGCTACACAAATATGTGGGACTCCAAGGACCCATGGCACGTCAAGGATAATAAGGTATTCTGGGTATTTTTTGAAGGTGGGCTGGCAGTAGAAATACACTCCATGCCGCGACTATCACCTGAGGTCTATGATAAACACAAGTGCATTGTCAACTTCCATGTCACCATGACTAATGTGAAAATCCGAGTGCACAAAGATCCAGCATGGCACAATCTACCGTACATGGTCACAGAGGTAGAAGTAGACCAATTCATAGCAACCTGGCCACCTGCGTGGAAGATATCACTCAAATCCACCACTCCAGTCACAGCAAGCACCTCCGAAAAAGATGCAGTACTGAAAGATTCTACTCCACCAAGCACAACAAAGGAAACGGATCTGCACTCCGGCGGGAAGGCGACCACCAAGGAGAATCCCAAATACACTGCCAAGGGGACTAAGCAGGTGCTAGAGCATGATATCGATACCAGAGGAGTTGGTTGAGAGGGTGCAGATCCCCCAAGAGGTACAAAGAACACTGGAAAGCCTACCAAAGGTCAGCGTAAGAAGCAAAAGGGTGACAAGTCTAGTGGAGAAGCGGAGGTTACCTTAACTAAGGAGGACTTGGAGAAGATAGCCGACGCAGTCGTCACCGCGTCAAAATATAGATGGAATACCCTAGAAGATCAAAACAAGGCCGCGATGGAGGCCTTGCAGGCCGATTTACAGGTATTACAGCTAAAAGCAGATTTGCTGCAAGCGAGTTTGAACCAGGCGAGGCCGATTCAAGCAAGCCTACCAGCAACAACCATGATCATCGCAACAGAAACATGATTTTTCCCTTCCCATGCGCAGCCATGACCGTGGAGTTGTCGGCCTTGTGCTTGTAGGTCCAAGCATGCGCAAAGGTTGGCCTTGACCTTGCACGGATAATGAGTGGGAAGCTACACACTCTCCACTTGTTCATCTCAGCTGAGCTACATAGCATATAAGCGTGTGCACAGTAGCAGCTGAGTGAGGCAGAGCAGACGATCACGACAAAGGTAGCAGAATCCACCCAAGCACAAGAAATATAGCAAGGAGCGGTCGCACAACAAGCTGAGTTAGAACATTTCAACAACCGGTTGTGTGGGGAGGTACCTGATGTTGTTATTCCCGCCTCTGTTGCACCCCAGGCGAAAATTGAGAGCTTGGTTGATGCCTTGAAGGCTTCCAGGTTTGAGGTGCATATGGTTAAAGCTGATTTTGAACAACAAATTGTTGCACTGCAGGTGAAGCTGCAACCTGAGACTCCTCCGAAGGTGTGAGCCCAGTGAGCTGCATTTGTTAAGGAAGCCACTGGAAGTATTTCTGCAAACATATCCAAAGGCTCTGAGTTGCTAGACACTTCTATGGAATTGTGGACAACAGTGCAGCGTGACCCACTTCTCCGAAAATTCACTCAGGAGTTGCACCATAAAGAGCAAGAATTTGATCAGCTGGAAATCACCATGCCCACCCTTGTTGTAGCATAGCTACTGGCGTGCCTTCACACCTGTCATGTTCTCAAAGATGAAATCGAGGAGCTCTGACATAAGAATCAAGTACTCAGTGATCATCTAAAGCCCTGGGCAGACAAAGCAATGAAACTTTCGAAGGACCTGGACGTTGCAGTCAAAAATTTGAATCAGACATTGGCTAGTGTCACCTTAGCTACTAAAAGGCCGACTTCACAAAATTTGGTCAAGATCGCGTAGAATGCAGTCACGCAGAGTGAGGGCATCCTACCACTATTTTCCACTACCATAAAACAGTTCCGAAGCAAGATGAAGACCCCACTACTGTTGTGACTCAGATTGTGTTGGGGCCTTGTTAGAGCGGGGTCCCCTTAATGCAATTTTGATATAATTTTTTAATATTTTTAGTATTTTAGTCATGCGTAGCACAAGTTAAGGAACTTTGGGGCGGGTCAAAGTCCCTCATGCATTGTAATGGGAAAAAAGGGTAGATCTAGGGGTCGCAAACCACGCTTTACGAACCCTAGTATAGTGCAAGCTAAAAGTATAAGATTCTAGGATGAGTTGAAGAGTCAATTTTTGGATAAGTTTATGATACATTGTTCATGATAGATCTGCTCTCAGGATTTTTGTGCAATTTTTTCTAAGTAAGGGCTCGTGTTGGCTGTGTGCATGGAGAACCTAAGTCGTGTTTGTGTGGACCCCACTGGATGTGTGCACTGGAAAGTTGAAGAGTCTGTAAGAAGGATCTGAAGTATTAATGAATCAAAGGATGTTTTGCGTATATTGATCTTTTGCTGTGATATGATATTTCCCTGTTATTTCCATGATTTTGAATACTTCTAGTTAATTGATTGTTCACATGGATGTGATGCTTTAAAGAGTAATGAATGCATATATTTGGTGATGTTTATTTATTTTTCTCCTGTTAATTGATTATATTATAAGTTACAGATTGCGCGCAAGTTATTATGTTAAGTATATTTTTAAGGGTTTCTGGTTAGGGCTTCTACAGCGCAGGCCTATTCTATATCTAAAGGCACCCACTTCATTAAAATCTATCTCTAAGGGTGCGGAAACCTGGTTCTAGAACCCTCCCATACTACTTCAGGTGACGCCTTGACTTGCACAAGTAGGACATTGCTGAAAGGGCCAGTAGTATAGGAGTTTGTTGGTTAACCTCACATCTAAACCTGGGTCAAGACCCCTCAAACCAACAATGACTACCATCACCTACTGACTATATCATGTGATGGTAAATCCCACCTGTATCCCAACAGTAATCTGGCCCTCATTTCCCTATGGTAATCCATGGAATCTATTGAAATGTGGCCATGGATGTATCGAGCTGCCTAGCCTGCTCCATGGGGTACCAACTCAGTACCTCTCGCCATCCAACCTCAAGAAAAGAATCAAATTCAATAATCCCCGCACATAAAATAGTCCCTCCATCGTGCAAGTGTTGCACCCGATTGATGTATGCTTGAAGGGGGGTGCTCTGACACTCCAATGTGCCCTCTACCTGCACCATTAGGGAATCCAACCATTCCACAATGTGGACCAACTTTTCCGCTGGCTCGGAACAAACCACTTTCATGCCCTCCAACTCCTCAGTCTGCTTTAGGATAGCCTCTCGTACTGATGTGGCCTTCACCTTCAAAGCTAGAAGGTCAACCCGAAACTGATGGCGCTGCTATGGGCGACCATTTTCTAATACCTTTGTATCTCCTATCACTTTTGCAAGGGCTAGCCCAAAGGATGGTTGCACACCCTCATCCATAGATACTCCAATATGCAAGGCATGCTCACTAGTCAGCTGCATGTGATTTTCATCCAATAATTATTCCATAAACCTAGAGGCCTCTGTACCTATCGACTCCTTGACAATGGTGGAGTTTTCTTCCGACACCTCATCAACCTATGATGCACTACTATCATCAAAGAACTCAGTCACAACCCCAGATACCCCATCAATGGATACCTCAACAATGGGTGGTGTCTCATCAATGAGTGTATGATCAACTATCTCCTTCCAAGCCTTTGCCGAACTCTTTGATGACCCATCAAAAGTAGGTAGAAAAATTCTACCCACGATACATTGCAGGTCATTTCCCTGCGTGTACCCTCTTCCTCTATTGTAGCTGCGAGGTATTAATTTTTCTTTAATCTAGCAAAATTCCTGGAAAGTGAGATGTTCTTTGAACCTTTGAGGCTGAGATTCATATTCTAGAAAATAATCACTGAGAGCCTCCTGCTCTTGTGGTCCTCTAGCCCCATTTCCTACTCCTATGAAGGTAGGCATAGTGGAGTGTTGTGAACCTTTCTTCTTTGCTGATTACTCATACCAATGATATGAATTACCAGAAATTCCTCCATTTTGCAACCCTATTGGGGTTTCCCTTCGTCTCTCTACTCTCATCTCCTTGATCTCTCTAGCAAGATCCTACATAGTTCTGAAGAGGAGATGGCCAAACTCATTCCCATAACCTTATTCTACCATTGCAGACTCCCTTTATCCTCTTGCAGTGGAACACAATTTTATTTTCCAGATGTGAACTCTGAAACAAGTTGAATTGGGTATTGCAATTAGAAAATTTTGAAAAACTGCCACCACAATAAATCTGAGAAAAATGTCTTCAAAGAATCTTTTGTTTCTCTCAATGTCAAGTGAATTTGTAAAAAATACACCCTACCAAATATAATTGGTCTGTTCTCCACAAAACCCATGTCTTATATTTTTTAGATTCGTCTTCATTTTCCCGAAACAGCTAATGCAAAACCGTCACTTTTTATCCCAACAAATTTCTGCTTTTTCTGTTTTTGTATCTCTTAGAGAAACTCCAGTTTCTCTCAATCCAGACCGAATTTGGAAAAATTTCTCATGGAGAAAAAAATTGGTTTGTTCTTCACAAAACCCATGTCTCAGATTTTCAAGATGCATCTTCATTTTCGAAAAACATCTAACTCAAAACCGTCACTTTTTATTCCTGCCAATTTTTGCGTTCTCATTTTTTGTATCTCCTTGTCTGGTCCGTAATGTATTCTCTATCTTCGGATGTTATAGACCGGTTGTTCCATAGGCTGAGCCAAGTCTATAAGCTCTAATACCACTGTAATATCAAAAACTGGAAAAGACAGTAATATAAAACACAATAAACTAGAAACTACAGCAATATGGAAATAAACTGAAAACACCATAAAAATAGACAGAACAGCTGAGCCATTTCATTAATCTGAAGGTGAAAACAATACAACAGTGCTTCAAAATAAATATCACTCAATCCGAAAAAGGTGGGATGGAATGGCCTCAAGCTCTCCCAGTGAAAACAATGCTCTCTGTTGTGTTTTTGGAGCTCTCCCTCTGCACTGCCCTACTGGAAATGCTGCTACTAGGTGAATAGGACTACGTAGACATTGAGGGTGCTCTGCTGCTCAGAAAAATTTTGGATTTAGAATCCGGACTCTATGGAAAAAACCCAAAATAACCCAAACAGGATTTATGGATTGACTGACCTCAGAAAATCACCCTCCTAGATTTCGCAATGCATAACTGCTAGGTATGTCGGACTATGAGCTGAACTGAAAGATAGAATAGTTGCAAGTACTCCTAAGCCCAACTATTAAAGGGCTAATCCCTTCAATGGATTCCAAGCAGAAATGTTATGGAATTTCCCCCTCTTCTGATGAACTCTACTACTGGAATGCGTAAGTCACGGAGTGATTGCGCAGCACTAGAGGGTCTGCAAGTGCAATGAATTTCGAATGATGATATCTGCATACATGAACAACAATAATCCTCTCCTGAGTAGGCACTCGAAGTCCCTCGAGGATGAGGTTGGGATCTCTACTCGGAGACACCCTTGTGCTAAACAGCACTGCAGAATCAGCTAAACATCCCAAGTGTGATCAAGTCTTGAACGACAAGAAAATAATAATAATCCATAATGCTCTCTATGGCTGCCATCCCCTTCCTTACCTCACCCCCTTGGCTACTCTCATGGCCACTAACCTCCATTATGATTGCGTTGTCCTCCATTTTCTCCACTACCTCCATAATTATGTTGTTGATTTGGTCAAATTGACCCCATCCACATGCATTGACCCACATTCACACTAAGAAGTGGTTTATTCATCTTGACCCCATATATATTCTTTGATCCACATTCACATTAAGAAGTGTTTTTATTCCTACTAAAGGGATTTATGGGTCACTCTACCCTTTTATTCATCTATTAATTAAGGAAGAGAAAATTTAATATTCTAATTAGATAAAAGCTAAATTAGGAATATTACACAGCGCAGACATTTCATATATAGATTATTCTTCTATCTGGAAAAACCCTACTTCTGTGGGTCCAACCCTCATTCACAGTGCTTCACCTTACCAAGGCCCTAAAACACAGGCTAGGGATCCCTTCCTCATCTCTGTGTATCCTTCATGTAGGTAAACAGCTCGACGACAGTCTTCCTCTTTCTTTTTACAATATAGACAAGAATGCTACGGTGGGAATGTCCCTCCATCTGAGGGGAGGTGCTGCAAGGCAGTCCTCTGCACCCAAGGGTTTTTCTTACAAAGAAGTTGTTAAGGCTCAACCCTCAAACCCATCTGCTCCTACCTCGGAGGCTCCCAAGCCTTTCTTGGTGGACAAAATGGAGGAAGTACCTTCAGTTGAAATATCCCACCCGGACCTAGAAGAGCAGCTTCAACTCTATGCAGATAATTCCCTCATTTGCAAATTTAATGGCCTCTGGCCCCGCTCAGAAGACCTTTATAGTTGGATCCATTCCACATGGACCAAACATTGCAGGGTCATTTTTTTCTCCAAGGGATTCTTCATCTTTATTCTGGCTGATAACAAGGAATACCAAAAAGCCCTGACAGGTAGCCCTTGGTTCTAGGGAAAAGCAGGGCTTTTCCTAACCCCCCGGTTCCCAGAATTTGATCCCTCTATGGTATTCATCACCAAACTTCTGATCTGGGCGTGGCTTCCTAACCTGCCTGCTCACCTTTGGCATTGTGCAGTCTTCCAATCCATTGGAAACTCTCTGGGATGCTTTCTTGCTACAGATCGCTCAAGAGGCCTGAAGGGTCTCTACACCTATGGAAGAATATGTTTTGAGATTGATATCAGCAAAGGCTTACCTGACCAAATCATTCTCAAATTCAGGTATTTCTCTTGGTCTCATACTTTAGACTATGAAAACACAACGTTCCACTGCCAGCATTGCCATCAAACCGGTCATCTTCAGAATTCTTGTGCTCAGTTTCTAGCCCAATAGAAATCGGGCACTTGCAAACCGAAAGATAAAAGTTGGAAACCCTTTGACCCGCCCCCCTTGGAGGACCTTGACTCCTCCAGCTCTGAAGATGAAGAAAGTGATTCGGACGATGAGATTGCTACTCAGCAACAATCGCATCCCTCGCTCGTCCCTGACAAGCCCCCTATCTCCTCGATTTTCCAAAAGTGCACGCATGAGTCCAACTCCTCCGACTAGGACAAAGATGTGCAACCTTTGATCAGCAACAATATTCAATTGGTCTACCTCCATCCGCCCTCCGACGGATGGGTCAAAGTCACAAAGAAAAAAGGAAAAAAAAAATCGTATTGAGGACTCTACCCTCTCTGGTTAGAGCTCTGTGTCTGGCTTCTTGGCTTCTCTTGCTCTTTCTGCTTCTCTTGACAGCTTCGCGAAACCATGGGGGACAGTTGATTTCTTGCTGCCCCAGTTCTTGCATCTCTTGATTGTAACTTTTTATGTACCATGAGTTTTTTAATAGAATTAGTCCTTGCTTACTTACAAAAAAAAAAAAATTAGGAATATTACACATCTTCTCTGACATACCATCACACACTCCTCTCCCAACATTCTATAAATGTCATTATAGTGTGCAATTTCCTATGCTTGGGTGTTGAGGTATTTATCTACAAGGTTGGCAGCATTGGTTATCATTAGGTGATATTTTATGACCCCTCTAGGGCTTAATAGCTCTGCGCTGATATGGAGAGGCTCTTTTCCTTCCCTCCTCATCACCTTTTTGATCTCCTCTTCCTCAGCCTCTTCATTGGTCATCCAAGAGGCTGGGTCCATCAGTTTCATATCCCCCAACCTAGAGTTAGGGTCCCAAATGTTTAGATCAGTCAAGATAAGATTATGCATATAAAATTCTGCCAATTTGGCCTTATCCTCTATGTTGGACTAATTACAAAAATCAATAAATTTCTGTAATTCTAGAAATTTAATGACCCATATGAGGATAGTGTTTTAATCTAAAACTGCAACCAATGTTCCTTCAGGTATATGGCATAAGATTTGGAGGGATGCATGTGTTGCATTGCCTCCATTCATAGGTTTTCCATGGTGGAAATATGCTTGTCCTTCTGCTGCAATTGGCCATTTAATATTTCATTCTCTGCTTGTACCTTTTGTAGATTCTCCTTTAGCATTGCCTCCCTAAGTCTAGCATCAACCAAATCTCTCCCCATCTCAGTGAGTTTCTCTACCATGATCCCTACATCTTGCACATTTTTAGTCTTGGAAATTTGCATCCAGTGATGTGTTCATGCTCTCTCTTTTTCTAGCTCATAGAACAGGGGGACTGAGAGCTTTTGAGGGATCATCTTTCCTCCTTTAATGAATGTGTAATAAGAGATCAGGTTTGGCTATGGGCTAGGATGTGGAACTATTTTAATGTCTTTTGGGACAATTTTTGGAGAGGCAGGATCTTCCTTTGGCTCCTATTTTTTCTTTCCTTTGGCATCGTGTCCTTCAATTTCTGCCTCTTTTTCATCACCTTAGGCCTCATGTCCTTCCAAGGGTGCCTTTTTCTCTTCCTCCATGACTTTCTTCTCTTCTTGTAGCACATTTTTTGTTTCCTGTAGCATTATCTGAGTTTCATGTAGCAAAAAAAAAAAATCCCGTAGAAAACCCTCTTTTCCTTGCTACCCCTTCTTTTCTTCCTCTTGAAGGTCTGTGGGGGTTGGTACTCATTTGAGGGATTCTAGCCTTCAGGAGTGTCTTCTTAGGTCATAGGTGTATTTTTAGGTGAACTGACCTCTTGAAAATTTCCCTCCTCTGGCCCTATTTCTTCTTTCTTCTTGGGTGATTCTTCAATTGTTATTGTGATTTTGGTTGGAGTTTGAGGTCTCCCTTGTTTCGCCCTGGCACTCTTCTAGGTCTTGAAGTACATGGGGGTCTATCTTTTTCTCTTTCACTTCACAGGGGTACTTAGTGCGGCTAAGGTGGCAGTCACATTCTTTTCAGTGGTTCTTGGTGAAAGGATTGTTTGTTGAGGAGAGATATCAGTACTTAGCTTGAGGTCTAGTATCCCCTCTTCTTTTGTCTTTCCTTCAATTGAAAGACAGAGGGATACCAATAATTGTCCCATTTCGTATGACAAAGAGTGTCCTATTCATATATATATATATAATAAAATACGTTTTAATTTATTCTATTGTGTTCTCCATTGTCGCTGTGAAATGTTACACCACTGATTAATTATATGGATGATTAAATATTATAATGAAGAGATGTGAAATCTGATGATATGATATAAAAAATTAATCCAAACATCACATTCAAATGCACTAATAAAAATTTAATTGATATGAATATTGTTATAAGATATGAGTCGACTTTTTATGAATAATGAATTTTTTAAAATCACAATAATTGCACTATCACATGTCGATGTTTCTAAAAATACAAAATGAACATCGGTGTGTGTTAGTTACTACGCACCGGTGTGTTTGTATGATAATGTGCACTGCTGCATTTCTTCTATGAACTATGGGCACCGCACAAATACCAATACCAATTAGAACTCCCGGTATGCTTTATCGACTATTACCACTCAGGTGGTCCAATAAGCGTTGCATGCACTTGTGCGGTTTTCCTTTAACGCGTCAGTGTGCTTTTATAACTTAACAGCTCGGTGCATTTTATCACCTAGAGGACCCAGTGTGGTTTTACGCTATAACGGCCCAATGCATGCACCTTCCATCGGCCCGGTGCGACTGGCTGGCTGACAGGCATCAGGCCATTTCTAAATGCCCCAGTGCATATGAAATTTTTTTTCCATCCTGGTGCTTGGTAGGTTTCCAGTATCGATGCTTTCACGATAAAACACACTAGTGCGTTGGCACCTGATGCACGCACCGATGAGAAAAACATCTGTAGCAACCTCTGCCACCCAGTTTTTTTTAATTGTGTTGAAATTCTATTAGAAGCTCTGCCAAAACCTCTATTACCGAAAACAGATGTTGTAGAAAATGTTTTTTTTGACAATTTTGGCCAATTTTATAACACTAAAAACATCCTTTATAACCTCCGCTAGAGGGTCTTTTCCTTGTAGTGTAACCAATTTTTTTCTTGCCAAAGTCTCTATTTCCTTGCTTTGTTTCCTTGGGAATTATCCCCTATTAATTAGGGAAATTCCTCAGCCAAAAATACACAATTCATCATAAGCCTTCCTTTGACTGCATGCACCACCTATACAATTTGGATGATTATACAACTGATCGTACACTTCCCTTGAATTCCAATCTCATATGGGTAACTCGTAGATATTTCATTCATGAGTTATTTATGGTTTATTTATCAGTTAACTGGTTGATCACACAATACACACCCCACTACTAGACCTCCCACTAGTTCCTCTAATAGTTGGAACTAGTTTAACTAAATTTAACTCAGTTAAACTAAATTAATTAAATACAACTCAAAATAAACTCAAACAGGGCTCCAAAAAAGTAGGAGACACTCTAGATGACTCAATTTAGACCCTCAAATCGAATTAACTGAACCAACTAAGTCAAAATAACTTAGTTAACTCGTAAAATTCGTCGTGTGATGTGGAATTACAATTTTCTTCTAATTTAATTCAAGAGAAAATTAAATTAGAATCTTTCTTGGTGCCATTTTCAACACTCCCTCTCAACAAGAAAGGTATTATCAGATACCCCAATCTTGCCTCTATGGAGCTCAAATTTACCTCTTGAAAGTGTCTTTGTTAAGATATCTGCATCTTATTCCTATGTAGGAATGTACTCTAGCAACATGATTTGCCTCTGCACACAATCTCTAATATGGTAGTACCAAATTTTGATATGCTTGGATCGATCATGAAAAAATGGATTCACCGAGAGTCTGATACAACTTTGGTTGTCATAGTAAATCACTGTAGGATCCATCTATTGACAAAATAACCCAACAAGGATCTTAATCATCCAGATAGCCTCACAAGTTGCTTGACTAGTAGCCATGTACTTTGCTTCTGCTGAACTGAGTGCAACTGATATGTGCTTCTTGTTGTACCATGAAACTATTGTTGACCCAATACTGAAGATTCCTCCTGATGTGATCTTCCTATCTAATGGACTCCCTACCCAATCTGCATCTGTGAAGCCTTGCAACTTCACTCCCTTTGTTTGTTTGTACCAAATACCAAACTTAGTAGTTTCTCTAAGGTATATCAACACATGTTTGTATCCCTTCCAATATAGTTTGGTTGGCTTAACCATTGATTGAGTAATATGGTTAACTGCACAACACATGTTCGTTCATGTGTTCACCAAGTACATAAGTGAACCCACAAGATTCATGCAAATGTTAGCTTCTACCACTTCACCAAAAGTAGCATCATCCTTCCTCTAATTCCCTGCTAGAGGAGTCTCCATGGGTTTGTTGCTCTCCATGTGAAACTTCTTCACTATCTCATTGGCATACTTTCCCTGAGAGATAAATAGTTCCCCATCTCCTTGAAAATTTTCCAAACCAAGGAAATAATGCATGAGCCCCATGTCTTTCATCTCGAATTATCTTTCCAAATCCTCTTTTCAATATTTTATCAACTTCTCTATGAGAAAATAATATATTACAGAGCTATGGAACACATAAATATATGTGGAAATAAAAACACAGAAAACATATCAAACAAGAGAGACGTAGATGTATGTGGTTCACCCAACTTCAGCTATGTCCACAGAGAAACAGCCAGTCCTTTCTTTATATTATCCAACAAAATGAAGAGACACAACCTACAGCAGATCCGATGTAGTATCCTATACTCTCTCACATAGTCCCCCTTTCTCTTTCTCGCTCAGAATACACATACCATATACAGTCGCAATACAATTCCCTCATATGAACCGAGGGGGTTCCTTTTAAGGAGAAAAACCTTAAATTAAACGTAACTTCTACCATCATATCATCTGTGTAATGAACGGCCCAGATTGACTACGAACTTATAATATTTTACAAGGAAATTTTACATATGTTTTTAGTTTCGGGGGTGCTGCCCCCAAAACCCCCCGCGAGGAGGGGGCTCCATACACCCCCCCCCTGGACCCCCCTGACGGCGATCAAATGATGGGAAACATTTCCACCCTGTTAAGAACAGGGTTCCAACGCGGCGATACATCTAAATAAAGAAGATAATCATGCTCCACACCCAACATTCTCATCACATGTTAGAATTAAATCATCGATATATAATATTGTTGGCATTATCAAAAATGTGTTGTCCTTTATGGAAGCCTACTTGATGAAGATGTTAACATGGGGATAACAAGATGAGTTTATAGGCCAGCACAGATATGCCAGAGAGTTTGACAAAGAAAAAGCAGTTCAGAGACAAAGGAATAATGAAGCTGATGTTTTGAGAAGTACACGCAACTTCTATGAAGAAAAGGTGTGTACATACGTGGGTATGGAGAAGAGAAAACATGTACAGTTTCCACACCGTGGTATTTATAAATACCAAGGGTATTTACCATGGTATTGGCCCATAGCATTGAGTGCAACAACAGATAGTTTGACCCCGTCAAAGAATACCATCGGCATTAGTATGGGTTTGACCCAGTGTATTGGCTAAGGCCTAAGCTATATAAGGAGATGAAGATCAAAGTGCTTAGTGTGCATGTCATGGGTTATTGATGAATGGTTTGATCTGAAATAATTGTGCACCCAGGAGTGTGATGATGGATCAGGTCTTATAGATCTGAAATGACTAGAAACTGCATAATATGCTTATGAGTTGATATATTTGTGTTGATGATGTTATGATGTGTGTTTATTATGGTGTTTTCTAAAATTTAGGTTTGATTGAATTTTTGTTGTGTAGTGAAGGTATGAGCCAATAATTGCATATCTATACACAGATTTTTCTCAGGAATATCATGTGTATAAGTGTATCTTATTATGATAAGTCATGAATCGTTTCTATTGTCTGAACAAATCCATACGTGGATATTTTTCTTGAGAATCGCGTACATACATAATAGTATTTCATAAGAAGCATGTATATATGCTAGGGTTTCAAAAGTGTGAGCAGTTAATGATGTATGATCAGTGTTGTTGTGATTATTGTTGTCTATCGATGATGTCTTCTTCATGATATTCCGTATGTGACAGTTCTTGTTGAGTTGAATGGTTTGTGAAAGAAATATTGAATTGTATTGATGCTTATATGTAATGATCTGTAAGCAGTTCAAATATCTATGATGGAGGATATATGTGTTTTTGTGATTGATTTCAGTAGTGCATTGATTCATCCTGAGGTTTCAGTGTTTTGAGATATGTACGCAGGTTTTCTTAAAACAAAGAGTGTGTATACCCGGGTATTATTCATAATAGTAGCTTATATATTTTGACATGTTTTTTATCAGGGTTTGAAGTGGCAACAATTGGTTTCATTGATGGATAACAATGTATGGATTGGTGATTGATAGTGCATTGACATTATCTATTTTGGTTTAGTTTGATTGGTTGCAATGTTTAATTGAGATTTACTGATTGATTTGTTGATTCAATGATTTGATGATAGTAATGGGTTCGGTCTAAAAATTTGATGAAAGGTGGCCTACAGGCTGTAATGTTTTGATCAGGTGGATCCAGTTTGAAAAATTCTGAAAAGAGATCCACAAAGAAATGAATATAAGGGGGTTGTAGCTCCCTTCCAGTAGGTGCTGGAGAAAAAGAGAAATTTTTAGCCTTCTACAGGTTTGTGCCAGTAAAAGATTGTAAAAAATATTTTTCTTAACTAAAAAGGAAGACATAGACAACAACGACAGTGGTTTGTTCCCACATTGGGTTTCCACCTAAAAGTTGTGGTGTTCATATGTGTTGACTATGTGTGATGATTTATTTTGTTCTTACTATACTTGATTATTTTTTAGTTGATGTCTGATGAAGTACTAATGCACTGGTTCAAGTTAAATAGATGAAGAATTAATTAAAATGCTTGTTATCTAGATATACGTTGGTTGTATTCATAACGGTAGCATACATATGCAGTTTTACCTCATTAAAGTCATGTACATAAATCTGAATAGAAAATGAGAAGGTCAAGTAAATTTTAAAATACTAATTCCCCCCCCCCCCCCCCCCCCTTAGTATTTTTCCTAACAATTGGTATTAGAGTAGGTCCTTCAGAAGAAACTTCATCACTTGAAGGAAGATTCATCAAGATGAGAAACTAAGAGGGAGCAACATCTATCAGGCCACCATTGTTCAATGGATCCAATCTAGTTTTATGGAAAGTCAGAAAAAGAGCTTACCTACAGTCACTTGGAGCATATGTTTGGGGAATAATTGAAGGATACTATCAATATCCATCCTCCATTCCCACAGATGAAGCAGAAAAGAAGAAATATGAGACCAATACAAAGGTGGTCAATGCTAAGTTAGGAAGCTTGGAAAAATCAGAATTTGTCAAAGTCATGCAGCTAAATAACAGAAAGGCTATATGGGACAAGAACATCCAAGTTTATGAAGGTGATACCAAGTTAAAGAGTTCCAAAATTCAAACATATAAAATTAAATTTGAAACTCTCAGAATAAGTAATGATGAAAGCATTGCAAGTTTCTTTATTAGAGTAGATGAGATAATTAATTCAATGATAAATATTGGTGACAAAGTAAAATAATCATCTCTGGTTGAGAAAATATTAAGATCTCTAACCCCAAAATTCGATTCAAAAGTATCTGCCATTGAATAAATGCAGGATTTGAAGAACCTTATTGTGAACAACTTCATGGGATTCTAATAGCCTATGAAATGAGAAAAGGGAGTCCCTCAGATACCAAAGAAGTTCCATTCAAGGCTACTTCTAAAGGTAAATAAAAGGAGGAACTTAAGGAATTAGGTTATTTATCATATGAAGAAGAGAAAAAATTTGTGAAGAAACTTCAAGTAGGTACTGGAAGATTTAGAGGTAAGCTTCCCTTCAAATGTTTTTCTTGTGGAAGAGTTGGTCACTATGTTGCTAAATGTCCTTATAGAGAAAATCATGAGAAAGGGAAGAATTCAACAAAAGTAAATTTTAGAGGAAGGTTCGAAAACAAAATAAGCTTCTACACCCAAGAAAATAGTGACGGTCTTTCAAATGGTGAAGAGGTTGAGTCTGATCAAGAATATCAATTACTTATGGAATTTGAAGATAAATGTATCGATGAGTTTGATGATGTTTTTATGGATGCCCTATAAGAAAAGGATAATTTCATTTAAGAAATAACTCAGCTTAAAATTTGTTTAGAATAAGTTAAATTAGTAGAAGAAGCTCTAAAGAAACAAATCCTAGAAAAGGATAAGCATAATGAAAAGTTAGAACTAGAAATAGTGAGTCTAAGAAAGGAAATTGAGAAAACAAAAGGTCTAAATATTAGGTTTGCTAAAGGATCTAAAACCTTAGATGAAATTATCAAAGTACAATGCTATCCTCTCATAAAAACAGGTCTTGGATACATTGGAGAATCATCAAAGACTGTAAATCCTTCTAAAATAGGTACAGGAGGCTATCTCAATGCAGTAAAAGGAAGCAGTCAATAAAACTCTAGCTATCAGCAAAAGAATAAAGGATCAAATATTTCCCAGGTAAATCTCCCTTACTACAATCAAAGGGAAAACTACACAAGAAGATACTATGCTCCCAGAAACTTACTTTAATGGTCAATACTTCACTTGGCGTGATTTTGGTCATAAGTTTTCTCAATGTGTTTCTTACAAAATTATCATGACTAGAGAAGAAAGAAAGCAAAAGAATGAGATTGGGGTAAATAAATGCTCTTACAATACTTTCTCACCTCTTCAAGATGAAACTGAACGTTCCTTTTGCAATAAATTTGGGCATAAATAATCTAAATGTAGGAGAAAATGAGATCAACACTTCAGAATGAGCAGAAGGCAACAACGTCTAAGGTATGTAAAAATAATACCATGGAATTTGAGAAATGTGGCCTAGATTTATATGCATAAGATTAAAAAAAAATTGTGGTACATTGACAATGGACGCTCAAAACATATGATAGGTGATAAATATAAGTTTGTGTAGTTTAATGAAATAAATAAAGAAAAGAATTTAACCTTTGGAAATAATTCACACATTGCTATAGAAGGAAAATAAAGTGTTTTGTTGAAATAAAAGGTTAAATCTAGAAAAGTTTTGTTTTTTGATGGATTATAACATAACGTGTTGAGTGTTAGTCAAATGAGTGACCAAGGACATGAGGTTGTTTTCAAATCAAATAATTGTGTGGTTTAGAATCTTGATACAAGTAAGATCATAATAAAGGGAACAAGAACTCTCGGTAATGTCTATGTCTTGGAAGGCGGTCTTGAACAATGTTGCTTGAGAAAAGTCGAAGAAAGCTAGCTATGACACAAAATATTGGGGCATCTAAGCTTCACTCAAATACATAAGTCAAGCAACCTAGGAGCAGTTCATGACTTGCCTAACATCTCTCTACCAGAAAGTACCATATGCAAATCATGTCAATTTGGTTAGCAAACCTGGGTACAATTCAATGCCAAAGAAGGTTCCGCAAGTAAGCCCTTTAAAGTTATTCATACTGATTTATGTGGGCCTATGAAGAAAAATTCACCTCGGGGTGAACAATATTTCATCTTATTCATTGATGGATTTACTAGAATGTGTTGGACTGGTTTATTAAAACATAAATATGAAGGATTTGAGAAATTTAAAGTCTTTAAAGCTTTAGTAGAGAATTATTTAGATTCAAAAATCAAATGTCTTAGATCTGATAGGGGAGGAGAATTCATATTAGATGATTTTTTCAACTTTTGTGAACAAGATGGCATCAAGAGGCAGTTCTCTATAGCTAAAACTCCTCAACAAAATGGGGTGGCAGAAAGAATGAACAAAAAAATTCAACAAATGGCATGTGTCGTGCTTGATGAGTCAGGGACACCTCATACCTTCTAGGGTGAAGCAATGCATAAAACTATGACTAATCTCAACAAAGCTCATATATGTGTAAACATTGATAGAACTCCTCATGAAATTTGGTTCGGTAAGCCTCCAACTATCAAGCATTTTAGAGACTTTGGAAGCAAATGTTACATAAATAATAATGATGATAAGCTTCGAAAGTTTGAAGCTAGAGAAGATGAAGGAATTCTACTTGGATACTACTCTAGAAGCAAAGGATACCAATGGTACAATAAAATAATTCAAAATATTGTTGAATGTATTGATGTTGTGATCGATGAAACATGCATAAGTACCAAAAGGGAAGCATCAGAAGAAGGAATTATAAATACAAAAACATAATAAAAATACTCCATCAAGGTATGTTTAGAAAAAAGCATCCAAAATCTCAAATTCCTGGTGAAAAGGAATTTGGAGTACAAACTAGAAGAACTATTGTTGGAACTCCTAGTTATATAGCCTTACTATCAACAATTGAACTACAAAATGTAAATCAAGCAAGAAAAGATGAATGTTGGGTTAAGGCAATGAATGAATAACTGGACCAAATAGAAAAGAATAATACATGGGAATTAGTACCAAGACCTCATGATAAGAATGTTATTGGGACAAAGTGGGTATCAAATATAAACTGAATGAAAATGGAGAAGTAATTAGAAACAAAGCGAGACTCGTATGCAAAGGCTATGCCCAACAAGAAGGAATAGACTTTGAAGAAACATTTGGACCTATAGCAAGACTTGAAGCCATAAGAATGCTTATTGTTTTTTCAAGCTTTCATAATTTCAAATTCTATCAAATGGATGTTAAATGTGCTTTTCTAAATGGGGACCTAGAAGAAGAAGTCTATATGGAACAACCTGAAGGGTTCATTTTAGGAAATTATAAAAATATTGTTTGCAAACTCAAGAAGGCATTATATGGGCTAAAGCAAGCTCCTCATGCATGGTATTATCGTCTTGACAGATATCTTCAACAACAACATTTCATTAAGGGATCTGCAGATAGCAACCTATATATAAAAATGGATGATGGTAAACTTTTAATAGTTGTTGTTTACATGGATGGAATTTTTTTTGGCAACAATGAAGAGTCTATAAGTCAAATATTTTCTTTTGTCTTGCATCAAGAATTTAAAATGTCCTTCCTTGGTGAACTAACGTACTTTCTTGGTCTACAAGTACATCAAGAAAAGAATGGTATTTTCCTCTCACAGGCAAAGTACCTCAAGCAGATTTTGAAAAATATGGAATGGAAGACTGCAAACCTGTATGCACACCAATGGTAACAAGGTGTAATCTCAGTTCACATGATGATTATCCTTTAGTCAACCAACCAGAATACAGATCTATGATCAGAAGCTTACTTTATCTTACAAGTACAAGACCAGATATCATGCATGCAGTTGGGATTGTTGGATGATTTCAAGCAAATCCAAAAGAAATGCATCTTCATGCAATCAAGATAATATTCAAGTATCTACAAGGAACTCAAGAATTTGTTTTATGGTATCCAAAAGATTAAAATATTACTCTTCATGATTACATAGATGCGGATTGGGTAGGTAATGTTGATGATAAAAAAAGCACTAATGGAGGAGCATTCTACATTGGACCCCGCTTGTTATCATGGTTCAGCAAAAAACAAAGCTCCATTGCTTTATCTACTGCACAAGTAGAATATGTTAGAGATCTAATATTCCATTGTTATTCATATTGTTAGAAATTTATGGAGGAGAACTGTGTAATGGATTTAAAATCCGTCCAACGTTTCGGATGGTTACACCATCCATCTTCCAGAAATTTCTAACAAAGCAGAATATGTTGTTGTTCCATCTTGTTGCACACAACTTCCATGTATGATGTAAACATTTCAGGATATTCAAATCAATTTTTCTCCACCTATTCCTATTTTATGTGATAATATTAGCGCCATAAGTATTTAATAAAATATTGTCATGCACTAAAAAACCAAGAATATTCCAATCAAGTATCACTTTCTAAAAGAACAAGTGCTTGAAGAAAAGGTCAAACTGGAGTATGTTCCCTCAAAATAACAAGTTGCAGATATCTTTACAAATCCTCTTCCCCGTGATTCCTTTAAATATATTAGACAAAAATTACGAGTGGTATGTGCTTCATTGCTCTGTCAATTATTCTAACCAATCCTTCAAGTTCAAGGGGAGCTAAAAGTGAAATTTATTATAGTTTATTGTATGTACATGGATTTTATGAAGAACAGACGTGTATATACGTGTATTTGGATCCAGGCAGTCGCGTATATTTCCCTGTAATGAAGTATCACTAGAAATAACTCAAGGAAAATTTATGTATGCTTCTGCTAGTCTCGTTGTAATGGGAGGCCTCGAAATTCACTGCAACAACATGTGGGGACGACCACCCGGTCCGGACCTTAAAGCAGTTCCTTTTCCGTTTGGAATGGTGGTTTTGACTAGTTTAAATAGGTCCAGTTACCGTCTCTCAATCTCCAATGGCTTAATTATAACTTTTTTCTACCAATGGAGAAGAGACATTAGATCACCCCTCTTGTTGATGAGGCAAGAAAGTGATCCTTCAGCCAATTTGGGGCTTGGCCAAGCCACAACTAAAGTTTTCCTCTTTTTAAAGAGGACTTTTAGAGATGTAGAATTAAATCTAAATGCAAAATTATTTTAAAATGCAAGAAAAATAAACTTTATCCTAATCCTATCTCAATTAGGTAGATATAGATCTAACCCAACCAAGAGCAAGATTTTTAAATGATTGGGATTTAAATATGTCTGACTTATAATGAATATCAATCTAACAAAGTAGTCCAATTCACTGACATCACGAATACCAAAACATTTTATGTTCAGAAACCTCTTTACTGAGATAATCAACCAACAACATTTAGGAAATAGTTCACAAAATGATATTGATTGTTAAATCAGTAATTCGAATAATTAAACAATAATATGAGGAAATAGTTCACAATGTATCACTATTTGTCAAATAAGTATTATAAGATAGATTTGTGAGTAAATAGTTACTCAGAAATCAGAATTTAACCCATAAGAGCAGAGATAAATAATAACATATAATTGAGACACATTACTCATATCGACAATAGTGCACAAATATGAATAAAATGACACATTCTTGCTATCATAAAATGAAACCAATATTTAAAACAATAATATTATAAATACCAATTTATTAAATTCATTTCTCTGGCTCTAGTCTCCAAAAGTCCTTTACAATGCTTGAACTTATGCTTTTTGGAACAAGAGCCGCAATAGTGGAAGCTTCGTTCTCCATACATAATTCAACATGCAAAGAAAAAATCCTCAATAATCCCCAGATATGAGTTTTATCTCCTCTACCCCACATCTCTAAATCCTCTAAACAATAGTGCCTTCAAGAATTCTTGAATTTTAGAGAAGAAGAGCCCCTATTACATTCTACAATCTGTTATTTATAATATTTACAAAAGAATTCCCCAATAGAAAGTTGTTGAAGAGTGGTTATACTAAATTAATTTTCATTCGCCCATAATCATATTCTTCAATTTTTGGAGTATTTTCATTGATTTAGATACTCTTCTCCTCATCTCTTCAACTGTTTTCCTGCAAAAACAAATCAAAACAAAATTAAAATGCAAAAATAAAATCAAAATGCCAAATCTGGAATTAAAAAAAAATCAAATCAAATTTAATTAAAAAATAAATAAATGAAAAGGAAATGGGAGCTTTCAATTTATGCATGTAGTGATCTAATTATCCAATGGATCTACACTCAGAAGAAGCTGTGGGAAAATGAGAATGCAAAAAATATAACTCAGAAACATTACTTTTATTAAAAAAACTGGAGCTTGATATTCTGTTGGATTTTAAACCCAATAAATGATCAAATCTGGTAATGACACCACTTCAGAAATGTTAGCCATGATTTTCTCTTTTCAATGAGCTATTTTGGGCCTCATTTGGCCAAGTAAAACTCAATCTATGAGCTTCCAAAGTTAATATACTAAAATTGCCAGAATTCTGGAATTTTTGTTGTTTGGGCTAAAAATCAGAATTTTTAATTAAAAGTCTAATCCTAAATTAGATTATAGTTTTTAATTAATTATTTGTAATTAATTAAATACTAAATTTTAGATTAATTATTAACATAAAATAATTAATATAAAAATGATTTAAAAGAAATTAATTAAAATATAGTAATATTATAATTCGAATTATATTAAAATTATAATATAATTATTATAATATTGATATAACATTAAATTAAAACTTTAATTTACAAACCATTGCAATCCGTCCAAATAAATACAAACCATTAGAATCAATCATAACCAAAACCAAAAAGAATTAAAACAAATCTCGCGTACACCATTAAGAGTTAATGGAAGAGGAAAGTGAGTGGATGGTGAAGTGAGTGGAGGATGAGGTGAGCATGAGGTAGAATGAGGTGAGGTGGAGGGTGTAGTGAGGTCATGGTGACGGGAGGCATAAGGAGTTTAAAACAAACATTATGTTCAAAATTTTAAACCCCTCGTATAAACCAAATCGCAATCGCAATATTGGCTTTTTAAAATTGAGGTGCTTGAGGTGCTAAATAAATTTGTGATATGCGATATGCGATATCACAATATCGCAATTGCAAATTTTTATCACAAAAAATTTTAGATCACATTTTTGGATGGAGGAGAAGGGATGTGAACTGGGGCCCACGTGGGATTAACAATCCTATAAATTGGACTATAGCCATTTTTGCAATTTTGAGATTATAGGATTGGCAATTTATTTTAAAATAATAAATTGAATTAAATTACCAAGATTTTGAAACATGTTTTTATCTGTTGTACAATTTAGCTGGGTCATTTTGTAGGACCGTTAGTGAAAAAATGAAAATATTAACTAAAAGCTTAATATTTACACTAAATGCATTATTGAAATAAATTAGTTACAAAAATTGGAATGTTGGTACATTTTATACATTTTTTAACCCATGTGACAAAAATGATCAAACTTCAAAAAAATGTCATTTACAAACAGGTTGACCAAATGAGGTGAAACAAGTAACGATGGAAAGCTTGTTAAAAATCGAATTCAATGAAATGATCAAAATGGAACTCCGACAAAAATGAAAAAATGGTAAAATTGTAGGACAATTACCCTAATGAAAATCATAAAAGTTGCTTAGCCAAAAATTAATAAAAAGGGTCCCCATTATTGAAGTAAATAATTCAAATGAGGGGTCTTGGGTTTTTCCTAAAACACTACCTCACTATTGGGGTCTTTTCTTATTGGTTATAAATGTCATATCTGTAACTTGATGTTAAGGTCATGTAAAGACCCATGATGAAATCATTTTAATACTTAGTCATGATTGGACTATTGAGTTCAAGTCAGTTATGTATGTAATCCCATGTTGGGAACTTGATGTAATCTTGAGTAAAAAATGTACACCCACTGTGATGGGTAATTGATGTAAGAATGAGTATTTGGTGATAGGAAATGTCATATTTTATTGAGTCATAAAGTCATATACTTTATCATGTGCTCAAGGGGAGCATGGTCAACATTCAGTGTTAGCAATTCAGATCTACAACCCTCATGTTAACAAAGTAGAGAGAAACATTCATTCAGCATTGGCTAAACCTTTTCCCTTAATGTCAAAGGGGGAGAGTAGCTTGGTTTTTGGAGCAAGTATGCTTGGAGAGAATCTTGGTCTGTCTACAGATATCTACAGATGGTTGGTAACCAAACACCAAAGTGGTTTCCATCAAGTCCAAAGGGGGAGATTGTTGGCATTATGACAAATGTGTTGTCCTTGATGGCAACCAACTTGATGAAGATGTCAAGATGGGGATAACGGGATGTGTCTATAGGCCAATACATATATGATAGATATTTTGGCAAATAAATAAAAGTTCAGAGACATAGGAATAATGAAGGTGATGTTTTGAGAAGTACACATGGGTTCATGAAGAAAAGTTGCATACATATGCAGGTATGGAGAAGAGAAAGCGCATACAGTTTCTGAAGCATGGTATTCTAAATACCAAGTGTCTTTACCATGGTATTGACCCATAGTATTAAGTGCAACAACAAATATTTTGATCCCATCAAATATTAGCATTGACATTAGTATGGGTTTGACCCAAGGTATTGGCTAAGGCCTAAGCTATATAAAGAGATGAATATCAAAGAGATTAGTGTGCATGTTATGGGTTATTGATGAATGGTTTGATCTTAAATAAGTGTGCACCCGAGAGTGTGATGATGGATCAGGTCTTATAGATCTGAAATGACTACAAACTAAATAATCTGCTTATGAGTTGATGATCTGAATTTGAATTTTAGTTTTGTTGTGCTAATTTTATTTTCAGATATAAAACTTATTTATTGATCTCATGTTTGATGTACAGGTTCGCTTGTTGCTTATGTGTGTTGAAGAGGTAATTAAAACTGAATTTTATGAGTGAATTTGAAAGCATAAAGCATGAATTAAAAGGCTGAACAACAACAACATAAATAACAATAAACCATCAGAGTTTATCCATTAAAACAGAGTTTTGATGAAGGCGTTCACCCCTCCTGGGCTACATCTCCTTGGTCCAACTTCATAGCTTGGGCCTCTGTATTAGCTCAATTGTGCTAAAATTGTTGTTTACATGCATAAAATTCGCTTGGAACCTATTCCAATGAGTTCAAAATGTCTAAATCTATCATAAATGACTATTTGTTTACTCAATTTGGTTACCAGATGCTCTAGGCATGGCCTTCCCTCTTGGTGGCCCTAGGCTTAAAATTTATTCAAGCCAAAAAAAACCTCTGTAAAATTGCTCCTCTACCTTTGTAACCTATTCCAATGTGTTCATAGCATGCCAATTAGCCAATAATGACTCTTTATGAGCTCAATTTAGTCTAAAATTGACTCAGTTATGGAAAAAACAAATTTTCCCCCAATTTCTCCTCCGAGTTTGGAAGGACTCCAACTAACTCCGACAGATTTGGCCGAATCTATGAATTTAGTGTTGCCGCCAATTTTACCGCCAACTTAATCAACGGATTAACTGGTAGTTAATTAATTTCTAAACGGGTTTATCAGACGGATAAGTGAGGTTAGCGCATTAAGCGTGTTTAACATAACTCATGGATTAAAAAAATGTTAAACATGGATTAATTTTAATTAATCTAAATTTCTTACCATAATCTCTGCTTATTGTAAAATCCCACTCACCCTTGGTCATTTGTAGCAAGGTCATATGGGGGAGGGGGTTGGCCCGTGGGGCTGGCCCCCTCCAAACCCTCGTCGACATATTGGTTAAATAATAAAAAAGTGGTGGAACCGCATAGTGTTAAGAACCATGAGATATGATAGGCGGTAAGACGAAGATCTTGTGCAGGGGTGGTTGTGGGTTTGACCCTGACCCCTACACCAAACCTTTGACATATCGCATCATTCAAACTTTGATATAACGCTTCCTCCATTAATAAATTTACCAAGCCTGGAACCTTAATATGCCATTTAATACATCCTTTGTGTGTTATCCGTTTAAGACTTAGGCTCATACCATATCATATGGTTAACAGAATTTGCCATATAATTAATCTGCCACCATTAAATATATCCACCATACAATAAATAGATTTGAACCTTTGGAATTAAACCAATGTTAAATAATATATGCGGACTTTGGATATTTAAAATTTCAATGTTTAATAACAATTTGAAATGGGTTTATAAAATATGTGGAAATTAAAATATTAATTAAGGTTTTGAATTATAAATGAAATATAATATGTTATGAAACCAGCTCCAAAAATAGAAGAAAAGAGAGATCAACTCCTTAGAATTCAGCCATTTCGAGGGGGTAACCTCCTTTACATTACATAAATGAACAATTATTGGATGATACAAATGATAAAACCTCCTTCTATATATAGGAGTCCATGGGGACACAATATAATCCTAGCCAACCTAACAATAATAATGTAAGGGCACAATAATAACAATATGGGGGTTACAGGGGTACAACAATAACAATAAGGGGGCTACACTAACAACAATAAGGGACTAGACTAGTAATATAGGGATCTAACATGCCCCTCTCCTTCAAAAAAGTGTTGTCCTCAATACTTGAGTAGCTTTAGATGCTTCTGTATAAAATTTGCATCCTCCCATGTAGAATCTTCAGTGAGTAAGTTATTCCATTTGATGAGATACTCTGAAATTGATCGATTTCATAGCTGTCGAGTTCTTGTTTCTGTGACTGCTTCAAGTTCCAATATGATTTTTCCTTCCTCATCAAGTTTTGGCAATATTGTTTGAACTGGAAGTTTGTCACCTATAACTTTTTTTAAGCATGAAACATGGAAAACTGGATGCACTCGCGAAGAAGCGGGAAGCTCCAACTTGTATGCCATAGTACCAATATTTTGCACCACCTTGTAAGGACCATAGTACTTTGGCGATAATTTATTATCCTTCTTAGCTTGCTTGAGGGACATTTGTTTATATGGTTGTAGCCGTAAAAATACCCAGTCTCCTACTTCAAAACTTCTCTTGCAGCGATGTTGATTTGCCTACTGTTTCATTCGATTTTGTGCCAAATTTAGGTTATCTGTTAAGAGTTGGAGAACTTGTTGTTGATACTCGATGTTATATTCCACTGCTTGAACCTTAGAATTTTATCTTGAAGATGATGTGATGGATGGTGGATGATATCCATAAAATGCCATAAATGGGGTCATTTTTACTGCAGTATGGAAGGAAGTGTTATACCACCATTTAGCTAGAGGTAACCACTTGACCCATTGTGTTTGTTTATCAGATACAAAACAGCGAAGATATCCTTCCAAACATTTGTTCACTATCTTAGTTTGACCATCTGATTGAGGATGATAAGATGAGCTATGAGCTAGTTGAGTACCCAAAAAAGAAAATAATTCCATCAAAAAATTTCCATTAAAAATGG
The DNA here is from genome assembly GCA_034641835.2 of Pinus albicaulis. NCBI lineage: Eukaryota > Viridiplantae > Streptophyta > Pinopsida > Pinales > Pinaceae > Pinus > Pinus albicaulis. The sequence continues at coordinate 712,820,613 of CM076582.1, forward strand.
CATCTACGTCGCTTACAATAATCTTTAGGTTTCCATGTAGCTTTTGAATTGTTTCCATAAATGCAGTAGCAACTGTACTTGCTTTAAATGGATGAGATAATTCACAAAAGTGTGCATACTTGGTAAGTCTATCAACTACCACCATGATGACACTCTTTCCTTCGGACTTAGGCAAACATCTGATAAAATCCATCGAAATCTCCTCCCAATGTTGATTTGGAATGGATAAAAGTTGTAGAAGACCCGGGGTCTTAATTGTCTCAACTTTATTTTGCTGGCAAACCAAACATTCTGCCACAAACTTTTGAACATCAGATTTAAGGGCATTCCAAAAAAATTATTTCTTCACCCTGTGGTAAGTTTTTAAAAATCCTGAGTGTCCTCCTAAAGGAGAAGTGTGCAATTCCAAAAGAATCTTTTCTTTTTGTTGGGAATTCTTACAAAGATATAAGTGATCTTTGTACCATAAGGAATAATTTTTCCAACTAAATGTTTCAGATGTACTAGGATCTTGCTGCAACTTTTGAATGAGTGTCCACACTTCTTTGTCGTTCTTCCATTCATCCCTTGCTTTAGTTATCCAATCTGGTTGGATAATAGAAATGGCACAAAGAAAAGCTTCCACCTCTTCATCCTTTCTTGAGTGCATCTGCAACAAAATTTAGCTTCCCTTTTTTGTAGATGATTTCAAAGTCATAACCCAACATCTTTGTGAACCATTTTTGCTTCTCTTCTGAAGATAGTCTTTGTTCCAAAAAGTGTATAAGACTATCATGATCAGTTTTTACCTTGAAGTGTCTTCCCATTAGGTAAGGTCGCGATTTCTTTAGTGCATGTAGTATTTCCAACATTTCCTTATCATAAATAGATTTCTGTAAATTTTCCTTTTATTGGACAACTTTCAAAAGCAATGGGTCTTCCGTCTTTCATTAAAACAATACCAATTCCATTTCATGAGGCATCACATTCCACAATAAAGGTTTTTGTGAATTCTGGCGTAGCTAAGACTGGTGTTAGGCACATTGCCTCTTTAAGATGTTCAAAGGCCTTAATTTCTTTAGGAGTCCATGAAAATGCATCTTTCTTCAATAATGTTGTTAGAGGTGCTACTATTCTCCCATAATTCTTAACAAACTTGCAATAATACCTTGTTAACCCGAGAAATCCTCGCAACTGCTTTATGGCTGTGGGGACTTTCCATTCCTGAATGGCTTTAATTTTTTTAGGGTCTACCTTAACACCCTCGTGAGATACAATATGACCCAGATATTCCACCTATTGTACTCCAAATAAACATTTGGAGTTTTTTTCATATAATTGTTTATCCTCCAGTAGTTTGAGCACCCTGTCAACATGTTGAACATGATCCTTCCAAGACCTGATGTAGATTAGTATATCATCAAAAAATACTAACACAAATTTTCTAAGGAAGGGTTTGAAAATGGAATTCATCAACCCTTGAAATGTATAAGGTGCATTGGTAAGGCCAAAGGCATGACAAAAAATTCATAATGACCCTCATGAGTTCGAAATGTTGTTTTCGGAATATCTTCAGTATTCATTCTGATTTGATGATATCCTAAACGAAGATTCAACTTGGTAAAATAAATTTCTCCATGTAATTCATCAATCATAGGAATGGGAAATTTATCTTTAATAGTGAGCTTATTGATCTCCCTATAATCTAGAAACATGCGCCATGATCCATCCTTCTTGTGCACCACTACTACTGAAGCAGAGAAAGAAACTTTACTAGGTTGAATTATACCAGCCTCTAACATTTCTGCAATCTTACGTTCAATTTCGCTCTAAGGATATCTATAAGGCCTAATGTTTGGAGGAACACTTCCTGGAATCAAATGAATAGCGTGATCATGATCACGAATAGGTGGGAGTCCTTTGGGAGTTTCAAACACCTTGGAATGATTGTCCAAGACTTTTTGGAGATCTGGAGAAATAGATGATTTTGATGTTGGAACTTCTAATGAGCATAATTGTGCAATTACGCCTCATTGTTATTTATTTAGAAGCTTTGTAAAGACATTAGATCTTATTATCTTTCTCAACTTCCCTGCGATACCTCATAATTTGACTTCCTTTCCTTGTGAAAAAAATTTCAAGAATAGTTCTTCAAAATTAAAAGCTACCATCCCCAAAGATTGTAACCATTGTACTCCTAGTACAACATCAACACCTCCCATTGGAATGGAAATCATTGGAATATTCAATACATATTCCCCCATGGTTAACTTGATATTCCCCCATGGTTAGCTTGAGCAATTTATAGTTCCTCCATTTGCAACCATCACTTGACATTCTGGTGCTAGATATAGGAAGAAATTCAATTCATTGGCTACCTTACAATGAATAAAATTATGGTTACTGCTCGAATCAATCAACACTATTACCTTTTTATTCTTGATATGTCCTTCTATATTGAGAGTTTGAGGAGTGGTAATTCCTGCCAATGCATTACACGATATGGTCGGCCTCATTTCTTTTTTATCTAGGGTTATTTCCTAGTGTATATCCTCTTCTTTTGAAATTTCTTGTTCATTTTCTTCCTCCTCTTCACAATCTATGTAAAATAATTTCTTCTCAGCACACTTATGACTTTTAGTGTATTTTCTATCACAACTATAGAAAATACCTTTTTCTCTTTTTTCTTCCAATTGTTGTGGTGTCAACCTTGTAGGTTATTGAATTCTAGGAGTAACAACACTTCCATCTTTATAGATGTGAGTGGTAGGCTTCCTTGTAGCCATAATTTTACATTCAATTTTTCTTGCCCACCTGAATTCCTTCTCTAATGAATGAGGTTCCCAAAGGCAAACCTAATGTGGATGTTATCCTTTAAAGTCCCTATGAATACATCAATCATGTGCTCCTATGTTATATCAGTTACCCTTATATTCAATTTTTGGAATTCCTCAATGTGCTCCACCATTGAACCCTTTTGTTTGAGATTTATCAATTGGCTAAAGAAGGTGCTGCTCTTTGTATCCTCATAAAGTGCTATCATTTCCTCTATAAAAATTGACCAAGTGACAATAATTTTATGAGAGCAAAGCCATCTATACCATACAAATGTATTTTTTTCTAAATATAAAGTTTCACTGTGTACCTTTTGTCTGTTTTGCACATTTTTGAGATCAAAATATTGCTCCATCTGTAGTATCCATGTTACAGGATCATTGCCATCAAACTTCTTGATATCGATCTTTGGAATATGGTGAGTCTTTCATCCAACATTCGAGTTTATGAAATCACGATTAAAATTTATTTTGTTCTCATCATGAGTTTCCTCTACTATATTTTCACCATTAGGAATCATTTCTTGTATCAACTTTGTCAAAGCTTCCATGTCTGCTTTTAGATCATTCTTCATGTCTTCCATGTTGTCTTTCATTTTTTCTTCGATCTTAGCTTCCATGTCTTTCATTTCATTCTTCAAACCATCCATATTAGCTTCCACGCCTTTCTTCAAACCATCCATCTTAGCTTCCATACCTTTCTTCAAAACTTCCAATTCATTTTTGTTTCTCTTTGCGAGAGCGAAATTTGGTGTGTGCACTTGCTCTTGTAATTTTGATATATCATGTTGCACTTCTTCATCTTCATGATTCATAGTAGAGAATTTTGAGGGCTTAATGGGTGTTGAATTATTTTTAGGGGGCATTTTAGAACCCAATATTGATATCTATGCTTCAATATGCCCTTGGAATCACTTCAAACTGATTTTTCAAACAAGACTTATGCAATTTAAAAAAAATACACACATTTTTCTTGCTTTTGAGGAGCTCAATATCGAAAATGAATTATCTCTGTGATTTTGGATCTTCAATATCTTAAATTCGGTGTTGTACTAGCCCTCTAAATCTTCTTTCTAATGCCATAGGTATGACCTAATTCGAATGCTTCAAGACCAAGTTATGCCCAATATCCCACAATGACCTAATTATGGACTGGTTCAGTAGAGCGAACTTGTACAACGTGCCACGTGTCACAATTTCCTCCTTCTGCTCTGAAATTGATAAACGGGAAACTATAGTTCGTGTAATTTTGGCCACTTTTTACATAATTCTGATCTGATGCTCAGAGAGAGAGTTGTGATAATTTTTTTGGTGACATGATTACCGTTATACCAAAACCCACAAGCGTTAGTCTCCGCTACAATCGCCAGAGTTAGGATCCACGAGAGGTGGTTATTCCATGTCACAAAACACACAGGGATCGTTGAACCCAATGTCCAACAATCTCCCCCCCAACGCGAGCTAGGTGAGTTTCAAACTCGAGACCTGTTGCTCTGATACCAATTGTTGGTAACATGATTACCGTTAGACCAAAACCCATAGGCGTTAGTCTCTGCTACAATCGCCAGAGTTAGTATCCATGAGAGGCGGTTAGTCCATGTCGCAAAACACACAGGGAGTGTTGAACCCAATGTCCAACAAATTTTCCCAAGGTCAGCACTTTTAAATGAAATTCGAGAGCCTGCAAAAACTCTAACTTCCACAGATCATATCTCCGAAAATATTGTGAACCAAGATCTAAAATTTTACATGAAGTTCCTCAGGATTTCGGCTTTTTATGATAAAAATTTCAGCTTCTGAACCTTCACAGAAAAAAAATTATATCGAAAATTCCACGATGACCTGTTTAGAGGAGTGAAGCCCTAGAATCTAAAGCTCTGATACCAAATGTTGTGAAACCAGCTCCAAAAATAGAAGAAAAGAGAGATCAACGCCTTAGAATTCAACCACTTCAAGGGGGAAACCTCCTTTACATTACATAAATGAACAATTCTTGGATGATACAAATTACAAACCTTCTTCTATATATAGGAGTCCATGGAGTCACAATATAATCCCAGCCATCCTAACAATAATAATGTAAGGGCATAATAATAACAATATGGGGGTTACAGGGGTACAACAATAACAATAAGGGGCTATGTCACTAAATAAATATGAATCACACCATATTTATATATTTTATATATATATATATATATATATATATATATATATATATATATATATATATATATATATATATATATATATATATATATATATATATAACCTTAATTAGTTAAAAAATATATTTTCCAACATATAATATCATAAACTCAAATTCAGCCTTAAGAGGTCATTGGACAAATTTTACCTTCACAAACCAAACTGGCGAATCTAGTAGTGACACTTGTCACAGTCCCATTGGAAAAAAACTAAAGAAGATTCCATGAATGCTGACTGGGTTTCCATGTCATCAGCTTGTACCTGTTCTGTAATTTTTTTACAAAAATTTGTCTTTTATGAATGGCGATCAACAGACCATAACTTCCTCATCCGAACACGGTTTTCAACGGAATGAGTTGCGTTAGATTCCTTGCGATGGTTTGGTCGCTCTCATTCTGGTTTTATCCAATTATGAGCACTTTCATTTTTGAGCTAAAATACTGAGCCTCCGATCAGTTGACAAATATGTTTTGATGATGTTATGATGTGTGTTTATTATGGTGTTTGCCGAGATTTGGGTTTGACTGAAGTTCACTTGTGCAATGAAGGTATGAGTCATTAACGTTTTGATCAGGTGGATCCAGTTTGAAACATTCTGAAAAGTGATCCAAAAATAACTGAAGGTAAGGGGGTTCTAGCTCCCTTCTAGTAGGAGTTGGAGAATAAGAGAAATTTGTAGCCTTCTGCAGGTGGGTGCCTGCATACTGGTACGTGTTTGTTCTAGTACAATATTGTAAAGAATATTTTTCTTAATTAAAAAGGAAGACATAGACGACAAAAACGATGGTTTTTTCCCACATTGGGTTTCCACCTAAAAATCTTGGTGTTCGTATGTGTTGACTATGTGTGATGATTTATTCAGTTCTTACTGTGCTTGATTACTATTTAGTTAATGCCTAATGAAGTACTAATACACTAGTTTAAGTTAAACGGATGAAGAATTAATTGAAAAGATAGTTATTTGGATATACGTTGGTTTTGTTCATAATAGTAGTGTACATGCACAGGTTTACCTCATTAAAGTCGCGTACAAAAATCTAATAGAAAATGAGAAGGTCAAGTAAGTTTTAAAATACTGATTCACCCCCCCCCCCCTCTCATTATTTTTCCTAACAAATAATATAATCAATAATTCACCTTCAACAACAATGTGGTAAATTTTTGCATCTGCTTCACTTTTGGTGAAGCCTAACCCGGTGAAATAACTCTAAATCCTATTGTACCAAGAATAGAGTGCTTGTTTCAATTCATACGACGCTCGCTTGAGTCTGCACACATGTGAATCTCTGTGGAAGGTCTCAAATCCTTCTGGCTACTCTATGTACATCTATTCCTTAATCACTCCATTGAGGAAAGTTGTCTTCACATCCATCTGATGTACCTTCCATCCCATTTCCGCTACAAGTGCTAGAATTGATTTGATTGAAGAGTACCTTGCTACTGGATCAAAGGTCTCCTCGTAATCAATTCCCTCCATATGAGAGAATCCCTTGGCCACAAATATGGCCTTGTGTTTCTCGACACCCCCATATAATGCTTGCTTCACCTCGTATATCCACCTGGAACCTACAACTGACTTCTCCTTTGGCCTTGGAACCACTACCCAAGCATTGTTTTCGATAATGGAATAATATTCCTCTACCATGGCATCAAACCATATTGGTTGCTACACTGCTTCCTCGAATGAGGATGGCTCAGTCTCTACACTCTCGCTCATCAGATCCATGTAGCCAGTGTGTCGATCTGGTGACCTCCTCTGCCTACCCAGTGATGTGGGTTCTCCCACATTCTCTCTAGCATCATGCATCAAATTTTCAGCCTCTCTAGTGCACTTCCTTCCATCTCTAGATGTCTCTACATAAGTGAGTGATTCCACTCTCTTTTCCTCTACTTGTGGTTACTCCACAATATCCTGGGGTTCTTCCTTTGGAGCTAGAATATCCTCATCTGCATGCAACTGAATCTCCCTCTCATGGGAAGATCTCATGGGCTTCTCTTCATCTAACTTCACATCTCTACAAATAATTGTCATCCTATGAGATGACAGGTACACCCAATAGTTGTGAGGTGTATCAGTGTACCCTACAAATATGCCCAGTTCAACTGTCGGTTCTAGATTTTTCCTTGCATCCTTGGAAACATGATAGTAAACTGATGAACCAAAGATATTGAAGTGTGACACATCTATTTTCTTACCTAGAAAAGCTTCTTTTGGTGTACTCATCCTAAGAATCTGATGAGGAGACTTTTTTTACGCATATACCGTTGTGTTGCATGCTTTATCTCACAAGTGCAACAGTAGGCCCTGATCATGCAACATCGCCCGTGCAAATCCCACAATACTTATGTTCTTCCTTTCAACCACCCCATTTTGTTGTGGGTTATGGGACGTTATTAACTCTCGTTGAATGCCTTCTGATGCACAAAATTTCTTGAGCTCATTTGACACATATTCTCCACTTATCACTCCTTAGAGCCTTAACTTTCCCACCCATGTCTTTCTCAACAAGTGCTTTAAAAAATTTTAAAAATTTGAGAATGTTTGGTCTTCCTTTTGCATGAAGAATATCTATCACTTACGTGAGAAATCATCTACAATTATCACGTAATACTTGTGCTTGCTCGTGGAGGTTGTTGAGAATGGTCCACACACATTTAAGTGAACTCTTTCAAGGATCTCTTGTGCTCAATTGTCCTTATCATGAAAGGTGGCTTTGGTGTACTTCCCTAATGTACACCCTTTGCATGTATCACATTGCTCTATTGTACCCTTGGGAAGTCCTGTAGAAATATTTTGTGTGATCTTCAAATCTCCGTGGTGCGAATGGCCAAGTCTCCTATGCCATAATTCACCAATGTCTCGGCTCTGCACCTTCTCTACTTTCATTCTCAAAGAGGCATAGTCTTCTACATCCAATTTGTAGAGGTTCTTCACCCAAACCCCGATCTGATTCGCTTGTCTTGTGGCTATGTGACAAAGGAAGTCCTTTCCTTTTCTAAATATCACATAGTAGCCACAGTCTTCCAACATAGAAACTGAAACTAAATTCTTCTTCAGACCTGAAACATACATGAAATATTTCAATGTGAGATGACAACCAAACTCCCTTTGAAAAGTAATAGTACTGATGTCAGTTTAGCTATACCTTCCATCATCTCCCATCTCGATGTGCATCTGGAGGTCCTTCTCCTCCAAGTCGCTAAAAAATTCTTTATTTCCCGTCATATGGAATGGGGCTCCACTATCCAGATACCACACACTATCCATCACCGATGTCCCCATGAATGAAATGAGGGCGAAATCCAACTCGAATTATGAAGCAAGAGCCTCATACGCCACTCCTCCTAAGGGCTTATTGTCGGGCTTCTTGTGCAGACACTTCGTGGCACCATGTACCAGCTCATGATAGTGAAAACATTTAATCTTTGACAAGTCCTTCTTCTTACCTTCCTAACTAGAATCTCCTTTGCATTGGGATTCCTTCCCTTTCGCTTTATTTTCCTTTCCATCTAAGGCACAATTCTCCTCATCATCATGCATGGATGAGGTTCCATCTCTGGTGCTCCACCTTATATATTATTGCACCAAGTCAGACCACAAACGTTCCCACTTTGGTAGCTTCTCCCTATAGAAAATATAACAATGAGATTCAATCTGATCTTATAATGTACTAAAAAAAGATATTGAATCCTTCTACAATTTGCAGAAACAAAACATGATCGCACAATCACATAACAAGTAAAAGAAAGATAATTAATCGCACAACACAAGATGTATCTGGGGAAATCACACTGCCTAAAACCCCACTATCTGTATATTGTATAAATTCAAGGATCATGAAATAATACAATGCTTTCTCTCTCAAGTTTCTCTACCAACTGTCTCCCTCTGATATAGGCAAAATCAGCCAAGTAATTATCTAATTCTTTGCCTCTTCTAAGCCTGCCTTGCTCACACATTCCTTGAGGAATTAAATCCCTATTAAATAGGAAAATCCATCCAATTGATTGTGCAATGCATCAAGGGACTCCAACTAACTCTATAACTGACCTGTACAATTTTCTAATTATACAACTGATAGTTATCTTCCCTTTAACCTTTGTCTCAAATGGGACTTCCTTAGAACTGACATGCAACAACTATTTATAGTGAACAATCAGTCAATTGGTTGGTCACTCATTATGAATTAAATCAGATTTAATTCACTGGACCTATCTCTAGCTCATCACTCAGTTAGAACTAGTTAAACTTATTTTAACTCAGTTTCTTGAGTTAACTAATTACAACTCATGCATAACTAGAATTAGACCCCTTAAATCGTGGAATCACTCTACATGCATCCTCTTAAACCCTTGACTCGAATTTCCTAAGCTAACTCAATCATTCTGACTTAGTTAACTAATACAAGTTGTTATGAGATGAAATTACAATTTCTCTTCCAATTCAATTAAGGGAAAATTAAATCAAAAGCCCCGCTTTGGTGTGCTACTTCAACACTCCCTCTCAACAATAAAGGGGTCATCTGCTACCCTGATCCTGTCTCTGTGGAATTTGAATTTTCTTCTTGCCAGCACCTTCGTCAAGATGTATGCATCATTAGGGGAAATTTGAGGTATAAATTGGGCCTCCTAAACAAATTATAAAATAATAGTGGAAATAATAATATAATATTAGATTATATCATCATATTTTAGAGGGAAAGGAAAAATAAAAATAAAAATAAATAATCTTTTCAACTCGTATTTTTAACTTATCTCCCTATGAGTTTACTCAAATTTCAAGCGGAAACACTCGTTGGATGCAAGATTTGATTCCTCATCCAAGGAGTCCCCATGTTGCATACTTTCGATGGACCTTTGTACACAAAAAATGAGAAATATATGAAAAACATTATTGCAATAATGTTTTTTCTTGTATTTCTCATTTTTCGTGTACTAAGGTACACCGAAAGTATGCAGCATGGGTACTCCTTGAATGAGGAATTAAAGTTTGCATCCAACGAGCACTCCTGCTTGAAATTTGAGTAAAACCTTAGGGAAACAAGTTGAAAATATGAGTTGAAAAAGTAGTTTTATTATTTTATTATTTTTTAATGTTTTTACTTTTTTACTCCAAAAATGGTGAATCATCCCCCATGGTTGACATCATCATCTTGAATCCTATTTTTTCTTGTAAATTTTATTTTATTTGTACATTTTTCTTAAGAGGCTCATTTTAGACCTCAAAATTCCCCTAATGCTTGCTCCTTCGTGAGAATGTACTTTAATGACATATTCCTCCTATGAACACAATCTCTGAGATGGTGATACCATATATCAATATGTTTGGACCTGTCATGGAATATTGGATTAAACAAGAGTTTTATGCAACTTTGGTTATCACAATGTATCACCATCGCATCCATATGTTGACCAAACAAGCTAAAAAGTAACTTCCTCATCCAGATGGCCTTGCATGTTGCCTGAATGGCTGCCATGTACTCTGCCTCTACTAAACTGAGTGCAACTGATCTTTGTTTCATATTGTACCAAGAAACGGTTGCTGATCTTATGTTGAAGATGCCTTATGATTTTCTCTTCCGGTCGGATGGACACCCTGACCAATCTAGATCGGTGAAGCCTTGAAGCTTCACTCCCTCTGTCAGTTTGTACCATAATACATTCTTTGTAGTACCCCTGATATATCTCAACACATGCTTCCCTACCTTCCAAAAGAGTTTGGTTGGATTAACCATAGCTTGGCTCAATTGGTTAATTGTGTAGCATATATCAAGTCGTGTCTTCACCAAATACATGAGTGAACCCACAAGCCGCCTGAAAAAAGTAGCACCCACTACTTTGCCGAAAGTAGAATCCTCCTTCCTCCAATTTCCTCCAAGAGGAGTCTCCATGGGTTTTCTTCCCTCCATGTGGAACTTCCTTGGAATTTCCTTGGCATACTTGCCATGAGATTCAAATATCTCCCCATCTCTTTGCCATATTTCCAAACCAAGGAAATAATGCAAGAGCCCCATGTCTTTCATCTCAAATTCTCTTGCAAGATCATCTTTGCAAGATTTTATGAGTCGCTCATCACCTGTCAATATTATAACATAAACATAAATTACAATAATCAAAATCTTATCATCAACTATAATATGATATATGTTCGCATCCGCTTCACTCTTGGTGAAGCCCAACCCGATGAAATAGTTGTTAATCCTGGTGTACCAAGCGCGAGGTGCTTACTTCAGCCCATACAATGCTCTCTTGAGTCTGCACAAAAGTGACTCCATGTCTAAGGTCCAGGGAAAATTTTAAGGATGGAAAATTATTTTGAAGTTTAAAAAATTGGTGAATCTCACTAGTCCCTAATATGAAAACTATAAAATGTTTATTAATGTATTTGTAAAATTATTCAAATTTATAATGATATTATATATATTATCTATATAATTTTGGCAATTTTTAAGGTAAAATAATTTTATATTGTAAAATTTGGGCGAATCATTTTTATAAAAAATGGGAAATTGGCGAATCTTTTTTTTGCAAAAACCATGGAAAATTAGCCCACCTGCGAATATTAGCCCCTAAAATTTTCCATGCTAAGGTCTCAAAATGTTTTGATTGCTCAATGTACACTTCTTCCTCAATAAATCCATTAATAAAGGTTGTATTTACATCCATCTGATGTATGTGCCATCCCATCTACACTGAGAGTGCAAGGACGGATCTAATAGATGAGTAACTTCCGACTAGTGCAAAAGTCTCATCATAGTCAATCCCCTCCACCTAAGAGAACCCTCTAGCCACAAATCTCGCCTTGTGTTTCTCCACACTCCCATCTATTTCCCACTTCACCTTGTACACCCATCTGGATCCTATAAATGACTTCCCCACTGGTCTTGGGACAACTTCCCATTCACTATTCCTAATAATGGAGTCATACTCCTCAACCATGGCATCAACCCACGTTGGTTGTTGCATTGCTTCCTCAAAATAGCATGGTTCTATATCAATACCTTCGCTCATAAGAGCCATGTATCCAGTGTGTCGCTCTAGGGACCTTCTCTTCCTGCGTTGTGATGTGGGTGCTCTCACATGATCTCTCGCATCCAACAATAATCTGTCAGCCTCTTTAGTGCGCTTATTTCCATCTCTGGTGGATGGCTCTGCATGAGTGGTTTCTACCACTCTATGTTCCTCTACTTGTGGCTGCTCCACATCCTAAGGTTCATCCTTTGGAGTTAAGAGCTTCTCAACTACATGCAACTCAAGCTCCCTCTCAAGGGACAATCGCATGGCTTTATCTTCATCAAACTTCACATATCTTCTTACCACTATCATTTTATGTGTTGACAAGTACACCTAATAGTTGTGAGGTGTATCTGTGTACCCCACAAATATCCCCAACTCTGATGTTGGCTTTAGCTTCTTCCTGGCATCTTTGGTCACGTGGAAATATACATATGAACCAGAAATTTTAAAATATGAAACATCCAGTTTCTTACCTGAAAAATCCTCCTCTGGTGTACTCATCCCAAGTATCCAATGAGGAATTTTGTTCTGCACAAATACTATTGTATTGCATGCTTTCGCCCATAGATGCAACAATAGGCCCTGATCATGCAAAATATTTCATGCTACTCCCACAATAGTTCTGTTCTTTCTTTCTGCAACCCCATTCTGTTGTGGGTTATGAGGTACAATCAATTCATTTTGAATTCCTTCTGAGGTACATAAGTTCTTGAATTCATTAGAGATGTATTCTCCACCATTGTCACTCCTGAAAGCCTTCACCTTCTTCCCTGTATCTTTCTCGACAAGTTCCTTGAACTCACAAAACTTGGATAACGTCTAATCTTTCTTCTGCATGAATAAAATCCAACACTTTCTTGAAACATCATCAACAAAATTCACATAATACTTGTGTTTTGCTGTGGAAGTTGTTGAGAAGGATCCACACATGTCTGAGTGAACTCTCTCAAGGATTTTTGTTGCTCAAATTTCCTTATTGTGAAAGGTGGCCTTTGTATACTTCCCCATATTACACCCTTTGCATGTGTCTCTCTATGCAAGTGTACCTTTGGAAGCCTTGTAGAAATCTGTTGCATGATCCTCAAAGCACTGTGGTGTAGATGGCCCAACCTCCTGTGCCATAACGCATTGATGTCTCAACTTTCCACCTTATTTGCTTTACTATCCAATGTTGTGCAGTCATCTACATCAATTTTGTATAGGTTCTTCACTCGAACCCCAATCTTTTTCACCTGTCCCATGGATTTTTGACAAAGGAACACCTTTCCTTCATTGAAAATCACATCATATCCACGATCTTCCAACATAATTAAAATAAATAAATAAATAAATCTTCTTTAAACTAGGTACATGTATGACATATTTTAGTATGAGTGGTTTACTTGACTCTCTCTAGAAAGTAACTTTACCAATCCCAGTAGGGCTATACCTCCTATCATCAACCATCTCGATGTGCATATGGAGATCCTTCTCCTCCAAGCTGCTGAAGAATTCTTTGTTGCTAGTCATGTGGAACGACGCTCCACTATCCAAGTACCACACAGATCCCATCACCGATGACACCATGCATATGATGAGGGTGAAGTCCAGCTCAAATTGTGAAGACAATGCTTCACTTGCTGATCCTCCTAATGTCTTCTTGTTGTTCTTCTTTTGTTGACAATTCGTGGCATAGTGTCCATGCTCATGACGATTGAAACATTTCACCTTTGACAAGTATTGCTTATTGACTGCCTTTCTGGTCTCAGATTTGGAATTGGACGCCTTCCCTTTTCCTTTCTTTACCTTTTCATCCAAGGCACGGTTCTCCTCATCATCATTCTTTGATGAGGATCCATCTCAGGTGCTCCACCGAATTTCATCTTGTGCCAAATCAGACCATAGTCACTCCCAATTTGGCATATTCTCCCTCCCATTAACAAAGTCCTGGTAGATATGCCAACTCTTGGGAAGGCCTAGAAGAGCTAGGATCACCAAATCATCCGAGGAAACTATGATCCCAATGCTTCCAAACTCATCTCGACATTGAGTGAACTTGGTCAAGTATTTTTGGATCGTGTCACCCTTCTCCATTTCGATCTTCCTAAGCTTGTCTTTCAACACCAATTTCATGTGGTCGCTGCTATTCTGATACATATATGTCAAGGCCTTTCACATCACATATGGAGTCACCTTCTCATGGAGGTTTGAGACAATATGGTCTCGAACTCCCTCTAACAAGATCCTTCTCACATTTGCAACGTTCTTCTTCCATGCATCAATTAGAAGTTGAGAATCTACTGCTACGGGCTATGGGACATCGGTATCTATGAAAGCCTTCAGTATTTTTTCCTCAAGCACTGCCTCCATCCTGTCCTTCCATGCAACATAATTTGAATTTCCCTTGAGTGCATATTCGAGTCTCAATCCATTGAAAGACATCTTGATCTGCTGTTGGATATGAAAGAATAAATTTGCAAATTCGAACCTGACCAAAACAAACTCTGTTCTTCTCATATTATTGTGATTCCTGGCGCTCTAATACCATGTATAAAATCTAACAATGGGATTCGATATGATCTTATAATGTACTAAAATAATATATTGAATCCTTCTACAATTTGCAGAAACAAAACACGATCGCACAATCACATAACAAGTAAAATAAAGGGATAATCAATCGCATAACACAAGATGTATCTGGGGAAAGCACGCTGCCTAAAAAACTGTTATTTTTATATTGTATAAAGTCAAGGATCATGAAACAATACAATGCTTTATCTCTCAAGAGAAACTCCTGCACTTTTCCAACTGTCTCACTCTGATCTAGGCAAAATCCAATTCTCAGCCTCTGCTCAACCTGCCTTGTGTTGAGCTCCAAAAATGTTCTTTCTTCCACCACATTCCACTCCATTTATTTTATCCATTATTAATCCCAGGCTCAAATGATCAATGAAATTAGTCAAAATTGATTTAAGAATGAATATCGTGGCTAACTTGCTATGTTTTTGTGATTGTGTCATTGTAGTACTTTTTGAACTGAAACTAGCTACAGAATGCAGACATTTTTTAGCTAGTTTCCAATTCTGCAGCCATCTTCATGTTTATACAGGTTCCAGATGTCATCTTGGAGAAAAGCACACATGGGTGTATTCCATGTCATTTCCTCATCGTTTTTTGCCCTCCATAGAGATTGAACGGAATTCTGTACGTGGTTAAGCACGTGGAAACTCAAACTAGGAGGTAAACTCCTAACAGAATAAGGACATTCCAGATTCTGTTACGTGATCATGATCAGAGTCCTAGTTTAGTTTCTATTAGGAAAGACAATAATCCCCGTATTATCTCAAGTTCTGTTATGTAATTTTGCTATAAATATGCTCGGGAAACCGAGAGACAAAGGTTAGATTTCGGTTAGATTTTATGGTTGACTGCTAGATCTTTGAAGTCCGTGAATACTCTATTTTGAGGTGATTCCTCTTTAATGAAAGAAGCAGTATTTCTTTGAACGCGTTGAGTTGATTCTGAACTAGATTTCGTGCTACTCTGGTGGTAGAGGGCCCCTGCCTCCTAAGCGGCCTTGTTTATAGAGTAGATAAGTATTTTAGTTTCGCTTTTATTTTAGTTTATGTTCATATTTGTTTATATTTACTATCATAGCCAAACTTACTCTAATCAACTCTTCCAAAATATCATTATGAAGAATGAGGTACAACTGTGATAGTGTAGGTTTTAGCTGCATTTACTTTTGTTAGTTATCACAGTTAAAACTTACTCTAATAAACTTTTCCAAAATATCATTATAATGAATAAGGTATAACTGTGGTATTGTAGGTTTTAGTTGTTAGTTTACACCAAGTGGCATAGCCAATATTACCCTTACAAAGCTCTTCCAAAATATCATAACAATGAGTAAGAAGTAGCTGTGGTGTCTTGGACTTTAGTTGTATTTGCTTTCAGTCTTGTGTTTATGTTCAATTGCTTTGAATGATACAACCATACTCGTTCTCACAAACTCTTCCAAAACATCATTCATACTGAACGGGATGAACTGTATAATTCCTTAGGTTAGTTGCATGATAACTTAGTTATAGCACTCCGGAGGTAGAATGCATGTGGTTCAGTTCTGTCATTTCATTTTCAGTTTGATAATGGCTTTTAATTTAACACTGTTCACTATAGACTAGTAGTACCCTAGTTTAGTCTTAACTTAGCTCACTGTGTTAACATTCCAGTGTAGTTTCCATCCATTGCATTTCAAATTGTATTAGTTGTTAAATTTAAACACCACGGTCTTCATTATTTACAAAACTTCTTTTGTTCCAAACTCATACTAACACATAATTATCTGGACAGAAGGTAGTATCAGTCTAAGGCCTGGAGTATTTTTGCAACCTTTTTACCATTTCACAAACAAGCCTTTTCTCAAAAGACCATTCTAAAAAGGAAATCTATAACTTCTGAGTGAGGCCTAGTGGTGTTAATTTGAGTTGCAGGACAGAATTAGAAGCTAGTTTAGAATAGAAATCTTATGGTGCTACAAATATTCTTTTCCAAATATATTTCAATAGACCTTTAATCATGGATGAGATGTTGTAACATTGTAAGTTGATTGTTTGACTGTTTAGTTAGGAAAATTTCATTTACACTTAGCTGCCCATTTCTCAAGCTCTTCCAAAACATCTTTAATGGATGAATTGGACAAGTTAAGCTCATGTTGTGATTTATTTTCTTGAAGTCATTATCAAGCTTTGTAATTTTCTAGCCATAATTCAGGCTTTGTTTTGTTTCAGTATTTGCATCTGTTATTTGTCATCCATAATTTAGGCTTCACTCTGTTTTTAACTAGTAGCTTCTTTCCACCAGCATTTAGTTCCTTCCTTTTTCAAACATAAAACCATAAAACCAAAAACATCATAAAACACTAAACACAACGTGGTAAGAAACAAATACCTAGGCACATATATTTCACCACACTTCAGCAGTTTACCAACCCTGGTTGACAATTAATGAACTCAATTTAGGAGACTAGGTTGAGCACAAACATTTTGGCGTCGTTGCCGGGGAAGTGTAACTAGGTAGCCTTGTTTCTTAACTCCCAAAAACATTTATATGCGTAGAGAGAGAGATTCAAGGGGTAGATTCATAAGAAGTATCAGTAGAAGCTTGATCCCTAGAACACCACTTGTTTCATCTAGACCAAGATCCAGTACACTTCCAACTCAGACCCACAATCCATCCTTTACTGATCCTAGATTCCCAGAGGACTTAAGATCAGATATTCCATTAGAAATACCTTCCACTGAACCTGCCAGGAAGAGGATTCAAGGACCTCTGTTAGAGACACAAACTTTTCCACTACCTCAGAAGAATCAACTATGGCAGAAGAAGGGGGAGGAGGAGTCTTTAATGGAGAACACACATTATTTGGAGGAGGTAGAGGTAGAGGTAGAGGAGAAGGAGGTAGAGGTGTAGAAGGTGAAGGAGGTAGAGGAAGAGGTAGAAGAGAGATGGGAAGCTCTTTTGGGTTTCCTATAGTAGATGAAGAAACCAATACAACCATGAAAAACATTTCACCCTCTGTCCTTCCAAAATTCTATGGACTTAAAAATGAAGATCCTAAAACCTTCCTATTTTAATTTGAAGTCCTATGTAGAACTTATGACTACTTACAAGATGCTCAAAAACTTAAACTATTTCCTTCAACATTGAAAGGAGCAGCATTGAAGTGGTTTATGAGTTTGATCAACAGTTCTATTAGGACATGGGAAGACATGAAACAAGCATTTATAGAGAGGTATTTGGATTATTGTATGCTGGTCAATCATAAGGAAGAAGTGTTTAAGATGTTACAAAAAGAAGATGAAAACTTGGAAGATTTGTTGGAGAGATTTCATTACAACATCAAAAGAGCAAAAATGGAAAACTTAGATCAAGACACCTTAAAAGCTCTCTTGTTGAAAAAAATTAGGGATGAATGGTTGGATATCCTTAACATGATGGGAAAAGGGGATATATCTTAGCTCACATTACCTGAGATAGCTGAGTTATGTATCAACCTTTCAAGAGGGAAATCTAAAACTATAAAAGGCCCAAGAGACCCTGCTCTTGCAAGGGTAAGTAAGTCTGCTTCTGGGACAGTAAGTAGGGCAGAGATAGGGCATATGCTTGATGAATTCAAATCTGATATCTTAGGGAGTCTTAGTGAACAAATAGACACCCTTAAGTTACAAAACAAGCAAAAAGTTGAATCTGATGCTTTAGCAATCTTTTGTCCCAGATGTAGAAAGAAGCATGCCTTAAGAGAGTGTCCTTTGGATGCAAAAGTTGTAGAGACCTGTGTCATTTGTTCAGAAAAACATGAGACCAAGATTTGACCTTCACTTCCTGGTCTTAAAGCTGTCTTTCAAGAGGAAATTCCTACAAGTTCCACAGAATCTCTCAATTTTGTCTCTAGAAGGCCTTGGCAAGGACCTCAAACACAAGGATTTCATGATCAAATGTATAATCAACCTCCACCAAATTGGAATTCTTAGCAGCAACCTTGGCCCCAATTTCAAAATCAATCTCAAGCTTGGGCACAAGGGGCACAAAATCCCTATGGAAGATACTCTCAGTACTATCAGTATCCACCATCCTATCCACCATATCCACATTTTCCTCAACAACAAAATCTTCAACAAAATCCTCAAAATTCACAACATCAAAATCAACCACTTCCATTACCATTTCCTCAAAAATCAAATCAGTTGCCTGCTCAACCCATACCAAACCCCAACAATAAAAATCCTCAGAACACATATATGATAGAAGGCCAACAGTTTCCAACTTATTTAATTACTCCTCTAGACCTTAGTGATGTTCAACTTAGGTCTGGAAGAATACTTGAAAAGAGGAAACCTTCTGTGATTATACAAGAACAAGACAACTCTGAGGAAGATTCTCTATGGGAAAATAAAAGTCTTGAAGAAGACACATCTTTTCAGGACCCAAACATTGAAAAATCAAAACAAAAAGAACCAATAATTTCAACTCCCGTATTAGAGCAGCCATCAACATCCACTCCTACACCTCCCTTTCCAGAAAGATTACAAATTGATAGAGGTGTAGAAAAACAAATTATGGTGCCTAATTATGATTTCCTAGATGAGCTAAGAAATGTTTTCATTAAGATTCCATTATTACAAGCCATCAAGGAAATCCAAATTTTAGCAAAGACAATAAAGGAGTTGAGCATGAAGAAAACAAGAAAAAGAATAAGAGAGACAAAGAAAATTCAACTGGCAGGAAAAATAGCAGACATTATGATGGGTAAGATTTCTATTCCAAAGTATCTAGACCCAGGAAATCCAGTTGTTAAAATTCACATCAATGGAATCGAGATCCAAAACACACTCATTGATTTAGGAGCAGCAATCAATATCATGAGTAGACAAATCATGGATAAACTGAAACTTCCTAATCTTCTTTTTACACCCACATTATTACAATTAGCAGACAGATCTGTGATTAAACCTGATGGGTTAATAGAAGACATTCCAGTGTCCCTAGATTCTTGGGAGTATCCTGTGTATTTTATGATCCTAACTCCTAAGAATAATCTAGGAGGACACCCTATTATATTAGGAAGACCTTGGTTAGCTACAGCTGATGCTTTCATTAGTTGTAGATCCGGTGATATGTACATCTCTGATGGTAGTTCAACTAAGAAATTCACTTTGTATCCTCCAGCAAGGACAATTACATATTTAGATGGTACTCAATGGATAGAGGATGAAGAAGACTTACAACCTCTCTTCACAATTTCACAAATTAGTGAAGATAATCAAATTCTGAATACTTTAGAAAAATTTGAATCCTCTTCGGAACATAAACATGAACCATTTCAAGAAGAATCCAACATTGAGTTTTTTTCATCAAGATAGATGTCTCTTCATTCCATGGATAAATTTGGCAGCTTTACAAATGAGATATTTCCAAGCAAATCTTTAAACATAAACAAGAACCTAGAAAAATTTCAACAAAAAGAGTTAGTCAAGATATTACAGAGACATTCTTCTGCATATGCATGGGAGTACACTGATATGAAAGGGATAAGTCCTAAGACTTGCACTCATCACATCTATATAGAGGAAAATTGTAAACCAATCAGATAACCTCAAAGAAGGATGAATCCAAATCTTAGGGAGATTGTTAAAGAAGAATTGCAGAAATTGTTGAATGTCAATTTCATTTATCCTATTTCAGATAGTCAGTGGGTTTCTCCTTTGGTAATTGTGCCAAAGAAAAATGGTATGTGGAGGGTATGTATTGAATACCGTGAATTAAACAAAGCTACTCTTAAAGATCATTTTCCCTTACCTTTCATAGATCAAGTGTTAGATACATTAGCTGGCAAAAAGTACTTCTCATTTCTAGATGGGTTTAGTGGTTATAATCAAATTCAAGTGGCACTTGAGGACCAAGACAAAACCACATTTACTTGTCCTTGGGGTACTTATGCTTACCGAGTATTGCCATTTGGATTATGTAATGCACCTGCAACATTCCAAAGGGCAGTATTAGGAATTTTTTCAGATCTAATACATGATTGTGTAGAGGTATATATGGATGATTTCACAGTTTATGGGAACACATTTGAAGAAGCTTTAGCAAACTTGGAAAAAGTTTTAAAGAGATGTCAAGAAGCAAATATTTCACTTAGTCATGAGAAATGTTTCATGATGTTTACTGAAGGTATTGTTTTGGGGCATCATATTTCAGGGGATGGGATTAGAGTTGATGAGTCAAAAGTTGAAGTCATCTCTAACTTATCTATTCCAAGTTGTCAAAAAGATGTTAGGAGTTTTCTTGGATTTACAGGGTATTATCGAAGATTTATAGAAAACTTCACTAAGATAGCATCTCCACTCTTTAAATTGCTTACCAAAGACTGTGAATTCAAATGGAATTCTGATTGCCAGTTAGCTTTTGAGACCCTGAAAACAAAAATTTCTGAAGCACCTATTTTAAGGGGACCTAACTGGAAGTTACCTTTTCATATTTCAACAGATGCCTCAGATACAGCTCTAGGAGCAGTATTGGGACAAAAAGACCTAATTCCTTATGCCATCTACTATACCAGTAAAAATTTGACTCCTTCAGAGTTAAACTATACTGTAACTGAAAAAGAGTTTTTAGTTGTTGTTCATGCCATAAACAAATTCAGACACTATATAACAGGCTATGAAACTTTTTTTCACACAGATCATTCTGCAATTAGATACTTAATGAATAAATCAATTACTAATGGCAGAGTTATAAGATGGTTATTACTTTTACAAGAATTCAACATTACCATTCTAGATAGGCCTGGAAAACAAAACACAGTAGCTGATTTCCTATCTAGACTCCAAAACATCAAATATGACACTCCAGTTGAAGATCAATTTCCTGATGAATATCTTTTTGCAATTTCTACTCAAACTCCTTGGTTTGCTGACATTGCTAATTATTTAGTTTCAGGAAAATTTTCTTCAATAATGAATGCAAGAGATAAAAGAAAAATCATTTATGACAGTGCAAAATATTCATGGGTTGCTAATGAGTTGTACAAGATAGGTCCAGATTTGATCATTAGGAGATGTGTTCGTGAAGATGAGATGCCCGAGATTCTCAAAGCATGTCATGATGAACCTTGTGGTGGACACTTTGCTGATAAGAGGACAGCCTATAAGATCCTTAATTTAGGATATTATTGGCCATCCTTGTTTAAATATGCTAAAGAGTATGTCAAAAGGTGTGACAGTTGCCAAAGGGTAGGGAAACCTTCTCCTTCAGGTGAGATGCCATTACAACCTCAGGTACATATTAAACCTTTTGAAAAATGGGCTTTGGATTTTGTAGGACCTATTAGTCCTCCATCAAGACAAAAGAGATATATATTAGTTTGCACTGATTATGTTACCAAATGGGTAGAGGCCAAGCCATTACTTTTTGCTAATGAAGCATATGTAGTTAATTTTCTTTTTGAGGATATTTTTACTCGTTTTGGTGTCCCAAGGGAAATTGTTACAAATCAAGGAGCTCAATTTACATCAAGGCTAGTGGAACAAATGATGGAGAGGTACAAAATCAGGCATAGAAAATCTACTCCTTATCATCCACAAGCAAATGGTCAAGTGGAATCTACTAATAAGGTTATTGAAGGGATCCTAACAAAGACTGTCCATTTACATAGAAAAGATTGGGTAGATAAGCTTCCTGAAGCCTTGTGGGCCTATAGAACTACATGGAGAAGCACAACAAACCATACTCCTTATGAACTTGTTTATGGAAAGCAAGTTTTGTTTCCCATAGAGTTCCAGATTCAAAATTTCAAAATGGCAGTTCAGCTAGGACTTGATCTATCAGAGGCACAAAAGCACAGATTGGAGCAGATTAATGAATTGGATGAGATCAGACAAGATGCAGTTCAGAAAACAAGTCTAGTCCAACAACAAAGGACTAGATGGCATGACAAGTACATCAAAGAGAAGAAGTTCAAAGAAGGTGACTGGGCTCTCTTGTTTGATTCAAAATTCAAGGATTTTCAAGGTAAATTTCAAACACATTGGCTTGGGCCATATGAAGTTGTTAAAATTTTTGACAATGGAGCAGTAAGAATCAGGACAATAGATGAAGAAGAGGTTACTTTTCTTGTGAATGGTCATAGATTGAAGCTATATCACAAACCACTCTCAAGGGAAAAATTTATTACAAAATTCCAGGAAAACAGTGATGTGAAGTTAATGAAGAAGAATCTTTCTTCTTCAACAACTTAATTGAATTTTCTGAAGTCATTTTATTGAAAAAATAATAATAATAAAGTATAAACATGAAAACCAATCAATGATTGGCATGTTTATACAGAAAAGATAGGGTGAAAATCAGAATCTTTCTGACACTCTAACTTTTCCATTTTGTTTCTGCAAGCAGCTGTTACAAAATCATAAGTTCAGATTCATTTCACTTATGATCCATCTCATTTCATTTCATTCCATTTACTCATTCATCCATACTCCATCTCATTCATTCATTCATACTTCACTTCATTCCATATTTCATTCATCTCATTCCATACTTCATCCACCTCATTTCCATTCTAGAATTTAAAATTTGATGTTTTTCTGCAATTGAATAATACACAGCAGAAAATTGCAGGGTACTTTTTCACTCCATTTCATAAATTGTAATCCATCCCACTCCATCATTCACTTCATACACATCCCATTATACCATATTTCATTATCCATCTTCACTTATTCCATACAACATTTCACTTACATTCCAAACCACTCCATTCCATGATTCAAGTTCTCTACAGGTACATTCTACAATCAAACAGACATTCTGCAGCTAATCAGACTTTCTGCAGCTAATCAGACTTTATGCAGCCAGACAGACATTCTGCAGCTACAGATCCTGAAGGCACTGACCAGCAATTATTTGATTTGCAACAAAATGATCCTGCAACATCCATGAAAATAAGGTTATGAAGACTCAAAAATTAATGATTTTCAAGGAAAACAAAGCATATGAAGATCACAAGAAAATCAAAGTAAAGGCAAAGGTATAAAGTAATTATAATGTCACATCATGAAAAATTTTAGTATAGTTTAGCTATGAATAATTCGAAAAAGTTGTTTTGATTAATTTTATTGATCATGCCGAATAAACCTTCCGCAAAACTTTGGATAAAAATTCTTCTATTTCACCATTCCAAAACCCATATCCGATCATCATTTAAAAAAAAATCTCTAAACGGTTAAAGTGCTGAAGTGATTGGATTAATCACGTCACTAAGCATTTAATGATGATTTTTGAAATATCTCCGTAGTCTTTTCACTCATTGATTCGTTCTCTTCACCTCACTTCATTAATTCATTCCGTAACCATTCCTTACCACTCCTTTCCGTAGCCGACTCTTAACCATTTCATTCTGTAGAACAGAGGTATCTCTGTAACAACCGTTGTCACCGTGAAATAGAGAAAATATTTGGGGAGCAAAAACATCTTGTTAACAGCCATTCTCATCGTGAGCAGAAGGCTGGTGAATTGAAGATTGAAGAAGAGTTATGGGCCTCATCGTGAGAATAGAACCAGTTGGCACTAAATACTTAGAAGGCTATCCCCAAATTTGAGAAATGTTGCAACAAGCAGGATGGCTACAATTCCTTGAAAAATTTAGTGGCTCCCACAAAGAGGTTACTAAAACGTTTGCAAGGTCACTCAAAGGAGTCGAGGTTGAAGTTGGAGATATTAAATTCACGGTCACAGAGGTTTTTATTGCAGAAGCAACAGGACTGCGTAGACAAGGAGAAAGATGGTTTAAGAACAGAGAATTTCATAACGAATCATGGAAGCAGATACTCAAGTCACCAGGTATGGATGTCACTGTGTTTAAAAAGGGTATCCCTAGTTCTGCATTAAAGAACAAATAGAGAAACATGTTGCTTATCCTACAAAAATTTATCACTTGTGAAGGTAGATATGGTACTTTCTATGTTTACCATATTAGGTTGATAATGCATTTCCTAGAAGAGGAGCTTAATTTGCCCTATTTCTTGCTTCAAAGTTTAAGGAAAATGGCTTCAAGTGTCCAAAAGAGAATTCAATTTCTGGAGACAACCTTATACCACCATGGTTTAGTCAAGATTTTGATTGAACATTGTTTAAGAAAAATAGGGGATAATTGGGATATCTTCTTGGTGAGAAATCACTTTGAGGAACCAAAAGAGCCTTCACCTGAACATCAACCTACAAAAAGAAGCAGAAGATGGAAATCCTCCAAAACTGAAACTGACAAAACAATACAAGAAAGTAGTGAAGAAATGATCTCTGAAAAATTAGTTCAGATTAAGAAGCAGCTTAAGAAAAAGAGAATCATAAGAAGAGTTGCCAGAGAAAAAGGAGAAGGGCCATCTCAACCGAGGAGGAGCCACAAACTGAGGGGCATACTAAAGAAAACAAAAGTTAAACAAACTAGGGTTATAAACATAGAAGACGAAGAAACTCCTACTAAGGAGGATTTTGATGAGGAAGTTCCAGAAATTGATCCTGCACAGCAAGAAATTTACAACTATGTTGAAACATTGGAGAGGAAAGCTTCAGAGAGTAGAGACAGAACCCCTAGTCCTCCACTGTCCGAAATAGATGTGTTAAGAAGAGATAGGTACGAGCTGGAAGTACTTAATAGACATATCAGGACTGAGAATGATATTCTGAGAGAACAAGTTAAACTAAAAACCAGTATGAACTCAACCCTATCTCTACAAATGGACAAAGTGGAAAAGACTAATGAAAAGTTGAAAAAGAGGAACAAAAAGTTAATCAGGGCACTTACCAATTTAAGGTTCAATTTAGTCATCAAGAAGCCCAGAAGGCCTTTAACTACCAGACAAAGCAGAAGAAGAGGATTGGATGTTCTTGCAGAGGCCTCTGAGTTCATGGAATAGTTGCATGGGGACATGCAAGAATCTAGCAGTGGGGGTATGTTGAGCTCCAAAAATGTTCTTTCTTCCACCACATTCCACTCCATTTCTTTTATCCATTATTAATCCCATGCTCAAATGATCAATGAAATTAGTTAAAATTGCTTTAAGAATGAATATCGTGGCTAACTTGCTATGTTTTTGTGATTGTGTCATTGTAGTACTTTTTGAACTGAAACTAGCTACAGAATGTAGACATTCTGTAGCTAGTTGCCAATTATGCAGCCAGCTTCATGTTTATACAGGTTCCAGATGTCATATTGGAGAAAAGCACACATGGGTGTATTCCACGTCATGTCCTCATCGTTCGTTGCCCTCCATGGAGATTAAACGGAATTATGTACGTGGTTAAGCACGTGGAAACTCAAACTAGGAGGTAGACTCCTAACAGAATAAGGACAGTCCAGATTCTGTTACGTGATCATGATCAGAGTCCTAGTTTAGTTTCGATTAGGAAAGACAATAATCCTCATATTATCTCAAGTTCTGTTATGTAAGTTTGCTATAAATATTCTCGGGAAACCGAGAGACAAAGGTTAGATTTTGGTTAGATTTTATGGTTAACTGCTAGATCTTTGAAGTCCGTGAATACTCTGTTTTGAGGTGATTCCTCTTTAATGAAAGAAGCAGTATTTCTTTGAACGCGTTGAGTTGATTCTGAACTAGATTTCGTGCTACTCTGGTGGTAGAGGGCCCCTGCCTCCTGAGCGGCCTTGTTTATACAGTAGATAAGTATTTTAGTTTCGCTTTTATTTTAGCTTATGTTCATATTTGTTTATATTTACTATCACAGCCAAACTTACTCTAATCAATTCTTCCAAAATATCATTATGAAGAATGAGGTACAACTGTGATAGTGTAGGTTTTAGCTGCATTTACTTTTGTTAGTTATCACAGTTAAAACTTACTCTAATAAACTTTTCCAAAATATCATTATGATGAATAAGGTATAACTGTGGTATTGTAGGTTTTAGTTGTTATTTTACACCAAGTGGCATAGCCAATATTACCCTTACAAAGCTCTTCCAAAATATCATAACAATGAGTAAGAAGTAGCTGTGGTGTCTTGGACTTTAGTTGTATTTTCTTTCAGTCTTGTGTTTATGTTCAATTGCTTTGAATGATACAGCCATACTCGTTCTCACAAACTCTTCCAAAACATCATTCATACTGAACGGGATGAACTGTAGAATTCCTTAGGTTAGTTGCATGATAACTTAGTCATAGCACTCCAGAGGTAGAATGCATGTGGTTCAGTTCTGTCATTTCATTTTCAGTTTGATAATGGCTTTCAATCTAACACTGTTCACTGTAGACTAGTAGTACCCTAGTTTAGTCTTAGCTTAGCTCACTATGTTAACATTCCAATGTAGTTGCCATCCATTGCATTTCAAATTGTATTAGTTGTTAAATTTAAATACCACAGTATTCATTATTTACAAAACTTCTTTTGATCCAACCTTATATTACTATACAATCATTTGGACAGGAGCTAGTATCAGTTTAAGACCTAGAGTATTTTGCAACCTTTTTACCATTTCACAAACAAGTATTTTCTCAAAAGACCATTCTAAAAGGAAATCTATAACTTCTGAGTGAGGCCTAGTGGTGTTAATTTGAGTTGCAGGACATAATTAGAAGCTAGTTTAGAATAGAAATCTTATGGTGCTACAAATATTCTTTTCCAAATATATTTCAATATACCTTTAATCATGGATGAGATGTTGTAACATTGTAAGTTGATTGTTTAGTTAGGAAAATTTCATTTACACTTAGCTGCCCATTTCTCAAGCTCTTCCAAAACATCTTTAATGAATGAGTTGGACAAGTTAAGTTCATGTTGTGATTTATTTTCTTGAAGTCATTATCAAGCTTTGTAATTTGCTAGCCATAATTCAGGCTTTGTTTTGTTTCAGTATTTTCATCTGTAATTTGTCATCCATAATTTAGGCTTCACTCTGTTTTTAACTAGTAGCTTCTTTCCACCAGCATTTATTTCCTTCCCTTTCCAAACATAAAACCATAAAACCAAAAACATCAGAAAACACTAAACACGACGTGGTAAGAAACAAATACCTAGGCACATATAGTGCACCACACTTCAGTAGTTTACCAACCTTGGTTGACAATTAATGAACTCAATTTAGGAGACTAGGTTGAGCACAAACACCTTTCTCATGCATTCCTTCAGGAATTAAATCCATATTAAATAGTAAAATCCATCCACTTTATTGTGAAATGCATCAAGGGCCTCCAACTAACTCTATAACTGACCTATACAATTTTATAATTATACAACTGATAGTTATCTTCCATTTAACCTCTGTCTCAACTGGGTCTTCCTCAGAACTGACATGCAACAACTATTTGGTGAATTGTCAATTAAATGATTGATCACTCATTGTGAATTAAATTAGATTTAATTCACTGGACCTATCTCTAGCTCATCACTTAGTTAGAACTAGTTAAACTTATTTTAACTCAATTTCTTGAGTTGACTAATTACAACTCATGCATAAATGCTGTTGATCATAATATGTTTCCCATAAAATTTCACAGGCAATCTGGCACAGAGTTCTCAAATTCCCCCTTTCAGACTTGGAAAAGCATTTTTGTGTCTATCGTCGCCATTTCCCGCCTCTAAAACTCATTATAAATGGCTGAAAATTTCATATTTGAAATATTTAAACCGTAGCTCCTTCGGCCCTAGCCCCTCTGTCTTCTCCCCCATGTAATCTGGGCACTAGACCAGGCGCTAGTCTGACGGGCGCTTATCCAATACATATCGGGCTCATCCTAAGCCGTCGATCTGTGCAGATCGAACAGTGTTTGCTCATCTCTGTCGCGCCCGTAGCCTACCTATTCACCGTCCGATCAAATCATAAATCTACGGTTTGTGATGCACCTATCCTGGTGTTCCCCGTGCCCAAAACACTGTTCAAAACCGAATGGTTTATATCGCACCGCTTTTCAGCGGCAGGCAGTATTCTCCAAAACGGAGCGATTCCACTCATTCCCCGCCACGTGTCTCCGCGTACAGCCCGAATACCACCCTCCATCGCGCATTATTGTTTGGACAAAGTCATGCAGCGATATTCATCACAACCGTCCGATCTGAGGGCCTTCATCCAACGATCGTCGCGCTCTGAAGCTGCATGGGATTTAACGCAAGAAAATCACACCCCTGGCCCACTGTCTATGGCCTCTGTCACCCTTTCAACCGTCGATTTCCTCCTGGGATCGGACGGCTAAGATTTCATCATCCCCGCTGTTGACCCAGTCTCCCTCCACGTCATGATCCCACGTGTTATCGCGTTTCTTCCTCCGCCATTTATATACTACATTAATATGTTATATTTTAATGTCCCGCATCATAAACTCTGGCCAGCCCTTCCGCCATTATTTCCACCGCATCTTCTTCGTCACCACCCTGCATGTCCCCGCCGCTTCATCACATCGCTCTGTTACACAATCGCTTCCATTGCATTGCCGTCTTCCATGAATTTGTTTTCTTCACAGTTTTGTGTGTTTTGCAGGTTGACAGCAGTGAAGAGTTATCATGATTTGCAGCATCCATCACAAGAGTCGAGCACACGTCAAAGGACCATTTTTCAGAGGAGAATTATGAAGAAAGTCCTCGGAAGCCAAATCGACAAGACTCCTATTTAAGAGGCAGGGCCCAAATTTGTCAAACCCTACAGGGACATTCAAGGCGTCGATTTCACAGATGAAGATATCAATGGAGCAGATAAAGAGTATCAGTGATCAGCAGAGAATTAAAAGCAGGTAGCTGAAGATTTTAGGAGCCTTGTCCTAGCCTTTTGAAGCCTAGTACCGAATTAAAGATCCTGCACATCATTCGAAAGATCTATGCACAGAAAACAATGTCCTCAAGGCTTTATTTCAACCAATTTTTCTTTCCAGGCAAGAACGGATATTTGTGTGATTTTACTATTTTACCGTGTTCCTGAAGATATTTTTACCCAGTGCATTTACTTCAGAAATCAGGCCACAGGGTACAAACAACAATACATAGTCATTCAGTAGTATGGAGGCAAATGTTTCCGCCATTTCGCTTTAATTATGCCAATTAAATGTTCATCACCTACCTTTTCTACTAGCTTTTGGTTTCTCCTATAAAAACCATGAAGAAACGCATTGTAGGGGTTCCAGATTTTTATCATAAAATTATGCAGTGAAAGGATTTTTGCATACATTTTGTAAAATTATTGTATGGAGGCTCAGAGCCCATAGGGTCTTAGTGAGGAGGAGTTATATCTGTCAAAGAGGATTCTGGTCTTTGGTATTTCACAGTCTGTAACTCTCTTTTATGTATTATTTAATATATCATTTCATCTCATCCATCTTTCTGGTATCGTGTTTTGGAATGCGAGTGGCTCACTGATTTCTGGTATGGATTCATCCTAGTTGATGCCCATGCTCGGATCATTCAAGCGCTTTAAATATGGCTCATGCATGATATTTTGTTTCATTATTCATCTAAACCATACTTCTGCTGTATTAATTTCTTTGAGAGGGTGCTTTTAAAATGTTATTATCATGTATGGATTCTTAGATTGGTAAGCCCATGCATGGTGGTATTGTATATCTGGGTATCAGCTTGATGTTAACTAATATCTTCTTGATATTTCTTTCACTACATACACCTTCCGATAATTTATGTATGTGAAGTATTTCTGAATCGGCCCGCTTTGCAGTAAACTGTCTCTGAATTGTATGTTGCTTTTGTATTAGAGTTCTACATCTTGCCTCTATAGTATCTCTTTTCCTATGTCAGTTTCTAAGAGTTTGGTCCCATTCTAGTTTATTTCCCTGTTTACAGGAGATAGCATGTGAGTTGAGGTTGACAACTTCACACATTATATTATATGCTCCTTGCTATGCTAAGATGTCCTAGGCATTGGTCTATCACAACTCTAGGTTGTCTCTAGGAGCTACAACAACTGCAACTAGGCCCCTTAAATCATGGAATCACTCTACATGCATCCTCTTAGACCCTCAACTCAAATTTCCTAAGCTAACTTAGTCATTCTGACTTATTTAACTAATACAAGTTGTTATGAGATGAAATTACAAATTCTCTTCCAATTTAATTAAGGGAAAATTAAATCAAAAGCCCTGCTTTGGGGTACCATTTCTTGATGCCATTTCAACACTCCCTCCCATTTACCGAAGCCTGGTAAGTGCTAGGCTAACCAGGTCATCTTTTAGCAACTATAACACCAACACTCCAAAGCTCATCAAGACATTGGGTGAAATTTCTCAAGTAATGTGGTATTGTGTCGCCCTTTTCCATATTTATTTTCCAAAGCTTTCCCTTCGGTGCCAGCTTCCTTTGGTCACTATTGTTCTGAAACAAGTTTTTCAAGGCTTTCCACATTTCATATGGAGTCTCCTTCCCGTGGAGGTTCGAGAAAATATGATCTCAAACTCCTTCCGGTAAGATCCTTCTTGCCTTGGCTACCATCTTCTTCCATTCTGCTAGATTCAAACTACTAATTGTAATTTACTAAAACAATAGACTTGAATCTACTCTACCAATTGTGGAAAAGATAAATTATCGTGAAATCGCAAAGCAAACAAGAGAAAGAATTCAATCAACACATTACACAATGATTTCATGGGGAAAACCATAGCTAAAAACCCATGTTATCTGTATATTGCATTAGTCATAAAATATGAGAAGAATACAATGCTCTTATCAAGCCCGAGCAACCTCTGCATTATCTCTATCAATCTCACTCTCCATAGACAAGCCTTGGCCAATACTTAACCAATTTTCTTCTTTCCCATGTCCCTATTTCCTTGTGTTGTTTCCTTGGGAATTAGCGCCTATTAATTAGAGAAATTCCTCATCCAAAAATATACAATTCATCATAGGCCTTCCTCTGACTCCATGCACCACGTACACTACCTTTGAACTCCAATCTCAATTGGGTAACTCATAGATCTTGCATGCATGAGTTATTTATGGATGATTTATAAGTTAAATAATTGATCATAGAGTACACACCCCACTACTAGACCTCCCACTAGTTCCTCCAACAATTGGATCTAGTTTAACTAACTTTAACTCGGTTAAATTGAATTAATTAATTAGAAATCAAAATAAACTCAACTGGGGATCCTAAAAAGTAGGAGACACTCTACATGACTCAAGTTAGACCCTCAACTTGAATTAACTAAACCAACTAAGTTAAAATAACTTATTTAACTCGTACAAGTTGTCATGTGATGTGGAATTACAATTTTATTCTAATTTAATTCAAGGGAAAATTAAATTAGATTCTTTCTTGATGCCATTTTCAACAAGGGTTACCCACTTTCTGGTGGGTAACAGTGGGAGCATAAAATGTGTGAGTTCAGAGAGAAACATCATGGATTGCTAACACCAAGATTTCCAAGGGAAATAATGACTTGTAGTGGGGATGTAACACCCATATAGTTTGAGGTTAACACATGCCCAAGAGACCCATGATATCACAAGTCACCTCCCTAATCAAGACAAGCACTTAGAGCGCTTGGTACACTTAATAGGCAAGTTTTGGGCACCATGTCAAATTATGATGGCCGAGTTGCATGACATGGGCATGCCCAAGACATTTGATTGAGACCTTGTATGAGCACATGGGGTGAGGGACCCAACTTTGGGGTTTCCACTATCATGTGAGCATGGTTGGAAACATTTGACGAGGGGCACAATTGACATGATGGCATGATCGTATTAACATCATGTGATGGGGGTGTTCAATTGGATTGAGTTAAAATTATGTGATGGGCACATTGGCTAAAACTAATTAAGGAATAAGCATGAGGAATCATGTGTGGTCAACACATTGGATGGTATGAGAAATGTCACAAAAAGGCGAAGATACATGCCTCCCAATTATTGCATTGGTTGGATAGGTCACATGTAGAGTTCAATGGAGGTAAGAAGAGATAAGAAAAAAGTCACAAACGTAATCTATGATCGAGACGAACCAAGCGAGTGGTTAATCAATATCACGAAACGAAGGCAGAGAAGAGTGAAACATGAGTATAATGTATCTTGTGCCCTGCCTGACAAGGAAAGGGTGTTCGGGCTTGGGTTCATTGGGACCAAAAACCACAAGTCATCAAAGTGCTACATGAATGCTATCACAGTCCAAATTTCAGGGATGAAATTTGGGGTTTGTCAACACCGAAATTTTAGGGATTGTACCATAAATTTGGGGTTTATCTTAGTGAGGAAATGTGGTGGTTTAGGTAGGTTTTTCCTTGATGCAAAAGAGCCAAAGGGTTGTTCATTGTAAAAAAATTTCATTATTTGTATGATGATTGCGGTATTAGGCTGATAAGCCACCCATCTTATAGTTGTCTCTTGCACATGTGTTTTGGATTTGCAGTTGTACATGTTTTGTAGGTGGATTTGGTGCACAAGTGTACCAAACCACACCTACTTAAGAGGAGTGGATGTTTCCTCTTAAGTTCCTGTTCACAGGCAGGTAATTAAGGGAGTCAACAAGTTAGTGAACATGCCAAAACATAAAACATACTAGATAAGAAAATAGCATGCATATATAGAGAGAAAATAAAAACTAAACTAAAATGTTGAGATTCAACAAGATGATGAGCTTAGTGAAAAGAGTCGCCTTCACTAAGTGGGCCCGCAGGCTATTTTTGGCGCAAGTCTATTTTTAGACATGATGATCATATTTCAGAAGTTGCAGGATGCTATTTGTGGATGTTTGATCAAGTTGGAAAAATAGATGAAATTCTATTTTTAGAATATTGGGTGAATTCTATTTATAGATCGCTGATCTAAAAATAGATGCATGTCGATTATTATTAGCTCTTAATAATAATCAGACACTAAACAACAACTTATTCTCTTGGAGCACTTTGTTTCAGTGCACAGATGTGGCACATCAGTGGACTGAGGGAATTACGCAATTCCCAAGGGTTTACTGGAGCTAATGCATGGAGGACTCAATTAGAACTCAAGTGGCAGAGTTATGACACAGTTGGAAGAAGTAGTTATGGAGTTGTATTTAGTTTAACTCAGTTAGACTCAGTTGAGCTAGTTGTATCTAGTCTAACTGAATGATACACTAGTGAGAGTGGAGTGAATTAATTCATAAATAATAACTCATTAATCAACTGAACAATACAGCAGTTAATTACAGTGCATGGTAGTTTCAGTGGAGACCTAGTGGAGAGATAGGTGAAAGGGCAAGATAGACTATCTGTTGTGACTATAGTGATGCATTGATTGCATCACACACACATTGGAGTTGCCAATGAGGATTGTGCAATCAAGGCAAGGGTAATTCGAATCACATGCATGGGTGTATGTCTAGGACCTTCCCATGTAAGCATTGCTGAAGAGATGCTTATAGAGGCATGGGTCTTCGAAGAATTTGAACAAAGTGCAATGGTTGTAAGGTACGATACCATCTTGACATGAAAGCTTGTGTTGTAGTCGAATGTTAGGAGGATTGATGACATTTGTGGGCAATGATGTCTCCCACAGTGCCACCCAAGGATGTCCCTTTTGTGGTGAGGATTGGTCCAAGGTACTGCTTCCTTTTTGGAAAATAGGTGTTGATGTCGAAAAAAAGGAAGCCTCGACTCAACGAGAGAGTCACTAATGCAAGGGATCAGGACCCTAGATGTGATAGTTTTAGCATAGGCATGATGGTGAGGAGTGACTAAAAACTGATGATGGGGATTCAATGGCCCAAGTTTGGAGTATAAAAAGCAGCTTGGTGGTAGTCATAACTATTTATGATGGGGAAATCTCTAGAGTCGGTATGATGTCCAGGGTGGGTATATATTGGTTATGAATTCCATGCTGGCTTATATGTGAAGGGTGTGATACTCCGACCAAGGGTGACCAGGGTCTACTGCCATGGGAGAAAAAATGGATGGATGAATGGGTACATAGTGCACCATTTGCGGTCTTTGTACAATTACCAAAAAAATGAAATAATAGGGTTTGGTTTGTACAAAACACAGAGACGGGTGCCCCAAAACATGAAAGCGTTTGCTCACTGATGATGTGAGGAAGGTGTTTTTCTGAGGGTGGGGGCCTCATTGGTTGGTCTCATGTGTGGGTTTGATGAAGCGGATGGAAAATGTCGCAGATGGGATATGCTGATGGATGTATGTTAGGCCAAATGCGAGGCACGGTGGTGTGCTTTCGATCTTCTTACAAAACCTGATAGTCCGGGAAAGGGGTTTTATTTTGATATGGTAAAACTTGACTTGATGCATGTGAGTGAAATGGGCATGAGGCGCTTCCTAGACTAAAGTGGTATGGCCATGGCATCATGATTTTTGTGATATATGGTCTACTTTGGGTGATGGGTGCCATGGGGGGGAAGCTCTATCGACCAACGAGGATGTTTATCATGTGCCAGGTGGGATGATGATCAACATGGTCGGGTGCTTGGAACATATGGTTAGTTTCTTATGGATAAATGATGTCAGGATATGCAAAAATTTTTTGGGACTCTCTCATGCTGAGGGTAGAATGATACCTGCTCTGGAACTTTTAGTGGATGGAGCGATGGATGGTTTTCACAATACCTACAAAACAATACCCCAAGTGAAAGCATCTCCTTTATTCAAATTTTATTGAAAGACATGTGCTAGAAAAGAATATGAGAGAGGGCATACTCGTCAACACTGAAAATTTATTTTTTCGGAGGTGAAAATGTGTGGCACCGCCCTTGGGCATTATGGAGTGTTGATCACGGTGTTGCTTTCAGTCCTGTAATTGGGCCTTTTGAGCTCTCATTGTTGAGTTGACAGAGCAGGTGGCTGCTCTATAGGTCAGATCTCAGGTGGTAGAGGATGCTTGGGGTTGAGTGGACCGCTTGACCCAGGGGATGCCTACTCGAGGCTTCGTGGATGACCTTGATGACGCATGGTTGGAGATATTGATGGCCCAGTAGAGGGACTATCGACCGATTTTACGTCGGGTGGCGATCTCTATTTTGACGGAGGCTCCAGTGTTGGTACAGAGAGCGGTTGTGGGTCCAGGTGCCCCACCTAGGGGAGTACCGCCCTAGAGTTTTATTGTACATGGGGAAATCACCCATTATGAGGATGCTTCCCCTAATTTGTCAACTAGTATATTTGTATCTCTTGGGATGAATTACGGGTCAGAGATACTATTTTTTGTACTCAGACACATATATTTTTTGGTATATATGAGAGAGATATTTTGCGGCTCTACATGGTGTGCCCCCTTTTTTTTTATGGATTATGCTATGCTGATGGAATCTGTGTTTTCTATGTTTTTTGTTTTTTATGTATGATGGTTTATCTGGGATGCATTCTAGTTTAGAATATTGTTAGCTATGCAATCAGTTGTTTGGTTTTGATTTCTTGGTACATGTGTGAATGTAATGTGGTCAAACTGTCGGCTTAATCTTTTTGCATGCAAGTATTTTCTAAACAGATGTGAATCCCGTATCTCAAATTCTTGGTTTAACTGCAACACTACTAACTGGGAATCGAGGTAGATATGCATATGGTGTATGCTCTAATTGAGGGTGTCGCACATAAGTCCGATGATGGAGTCATATTTTGTTTGATTGTTTATCGTTGAACCGATCCATACACAATTAGTGCAGACTGGCAATCGGTCAGGATGGTAGATGAATCAGGCGACTGCTGCTAAACTTTGAGACCATCATGATGCTCCATCGACAAATCCAATGTAATGGTCAGGTTGATAATCCATTGTGACACTAGAGTATATTTTGTGACTGTTAGAAAAATATATATTACAGAGCAATGCAACACATAATATATGCGGAAAACACAAGCACAAAAAACACATAAAACTAGAGAGACACAGATGTACGTTGTTCACCTAGTTTGGGCTGCGTCCACCCTGAACAGCTAGTCCTTCCTTTCTATTATCCAGCAAAATGAAGAGACACAACCTATAACAGATCTGTTGTAATATCCTTTTTTCTCTCTCACAGTCTCCCTATATGTTTCTCGCTCTGATAATACACATACCATACATAGCCGCAATACAATACCCTCATACAAGCGAGGGGTTGCCTTCTAAGGAAAAAAACCCTAAACTAAACATAACTTCTACTGTTAGATCATCCACCTAATGAATGGCCTAGATTGACTAGAAATTACTATACTTTTACAAGGCAATTTTACATATTTTTTTAGCTTCGGGAGCGCTGCCCCCGAAACCCCCCACGAGGGGGGGCTCCATAAAGTCACAGCCACCCCCCCTGGACCCCTTAGGCAGCGTTTAATTATGGGCGGCGTTGCCACCCCATTAAGGTACAGGGGTCCAACGTTGTGATACAAAATAAACAAGATAATCAGGCTCCACACCCAACAGTGACAAGTCTTTTGGTCAAAATTTTAAAGTTTTTGGGTTCGTGCACGTTGACTCTAGGGGTGGGCCTTCTAGGCCCTTATGGGTAGAATTTCTTAAGGTAAAGTCTTTTGACGGGGTTGCTGAGACATGTTCCGTCTGACTCAGTCAAGATATATTCCCCCTTGAGGAGGAAATTTTTTAAAATGTAGGGTCCTTTCCACAAAGTTTCGAACTTTCCTGGCCCTAGGGCTTCTTTTGTGACATCGTAGCGGAGAACTAGCTCTCCCTCAGTGAATGAACGAGGGTTGATGTGACGGTCGAACGATGCTTTTATCCATTTCTTCTGGGCCTCGTTGTGTTGCAGTTTTTGTCGTCGGCTTTCGTCGACAAACTCTAGTTGTACTAAACGTTTTTCTAGAGGTTGGGTATCATCGAGGAGTTTGATGGTGGCATGTAAATTTGGGCTCTCACGGAAATCGATGCAAAAACATATGGTGCCTTGTTTTTTCACGACGGGAACAGGGTTGGAAACGCAAGATGTGCGGGCATCTTGAGTCCTAGTTCTGATACCTGACGATATGAACCGTATATGATGTATCATGTCATCGATGTTTGGTGGGGGAAGAATTTCGGTGATGGGAGCTTGCGTGTGTGCAAGGCTAGATCCCTCGTTAGAATGGTCAATTTCCAAGAGGTGGAAGTTGTGTCTGGTACAAAGGTGCCTGAATGTTTCCATTAGCGAGCACGCCTCTGGTTCATGGTGTTGAGGAGGTAAATCCCCTCTTCGGACAGAGGCGATCCCTACTAGCCCAGCAGGGGTCTAGCAACAATCATCAAATGTTACAGCGCAAGTTCCTAGTTACGAATAAAAGACCAAAGATGGAGGCCTACCTGGAGTCCAATGCTATGATCCATAGAAGAGAGTGTTCCCATTCCTCAGCCTCGGCAGATCACGATCCCC
Organism: Pinus albicaulis; assembly: GCA_034641835.2. Lineage (NCBI taxonomy): Eukaryota > Viridiplantae > Streptophyta > Pinopsida > Pinales > Pinaceae > Pinus > Pinus albicaulis. Next base: position 712,858,464 of record CM076582.1, read on the forward strand.
CCACGATCTCCTCGGATGGACACCTGCACATGCAAGAAGCAACACGAATACAAGCATAAAATCCAGAATACGCAACTAGATATCAGTCAGAAAGGATATAACTCATATTAACATAAGTGAAAACAGAGTGGAACCATAACCGTAATCATTCATTAAATAACAATCGAAAGAGAGTACAACCAATGTTCTGACACCGCAGTCTCCTTTGGATGGGTCTCCAGTCGTTCACGTCTCGGGAAGCTCGCCATGGAAAGGGCAAACCTCTCTAGAGTCTCTCGACGATAGTCTCCTTACTTGAGTCGGCCTTAAGGGAAGAAAGAGGGCTCTTACAACACAAAGGCTCTTGGGAATTTGGAGATTCAAAGCTTAGGCACTTCAAGAATAGCTTGCAATGGCAATAGGCAAGCTTTTATAGATGGGGAAGGAGGGAGTTGGGATCCCTATTATTGTGGGATTGGCCCTATCATCAAGGAAGGTTCCATGAGAGGTGGCAAACCACTTCCCTTCCATGGAACTCCCGCAGCCAAACCTCCCAACTCAAGATAGGCAATGGTTTTTGAGTTTGTTGAAACACAACTTCCACCATCTTTATTTAAAAAACACTCCTTAAATTGGCTGGCGCGACTACTGCTCTGGGACAGAGCGCCAGTTGGCGCGGCCTCTTTGTAGGATTTTCCCCATTGGCGCGAGTGATGAACTGTGTTCCCGCGCCAATGCAAAAGGAGATGTTTTCATGATTTTTTGCAAGGAGATGTCTTTAGGGCAATTGAAGCTCATGTTCAGAGGGATGCATTGATGATGATTTCAAGGCATGACAATGTTCACAGGTCAAAAAATGGGTCCTCCATTGTGCGGGATGGGGAATGGTAGGGACGGTGACAAATTACTGTGTAACAGATGCCCCCTAAAGTATGAGGCCTGAGAGAAAGAGGGGTTAAATGCTTTATGAGAACATGTTCAACTGTAGGCCCGCCGTCAGAAAACCTGCGTAGAAAAATACAACTGATATCTCAAGTACATGATGTATATGCGGTATGGGCGCAGCCATCTGAAACAGAGTACACTATAATCCGGATCCAGGGTATGGGCGCAGCCATCCAGCAAGGATCAAATAAATAGACTCAGGTATGGTCGCAGCCATCCAATCAGTGAGTCATGTACATAATAATAATAATCCACAATCGCAGCCTGGATTACAACAAACACAATCCAGGGTCTTGCGCTCCATCTCGACCCAAACAAAGTACAAGTTCAAGCATGCGAATATGTGAGCTGAAGTCGAACATGCAAGAACATCGTCTGATTACCAGCCAATGATGAGAGCTGTTAACAGACGCGAGAGGAACCACCAATAATGGAAATGGCCCTCAAGGTACTACAGGTACAATCTACGGCGTGTGAATCAATGAGCTGGCGTCGAACACCCGTAGAATCACTCGATCGGAGGCCAATGATGAGAACCCCATGTCAAATGCGACGAACCTACCATTGAGGCATGCAGGCTCCAAGGTACCATAAAGGAGTCTCTAGATCAACTTCCTGGATAATGAGCTGAAGTCGATAGGAAGTGACCTTGATCGAAGGTGGGCCATAATGTTTCCCACATCATCGACACGATACAGAGGAACATGATGTTTTTATTTTGAATCAGGATCATGTGAGAATCAGAGGAAGGCTGATATTCGCAGAGGCCAACTTCTCTTGAACATATAAACAGCACGATAGTGGACTCGGCAGTATTTGACATCAACGGATCAGAGGTCATGGTGACGAGGCAATGAGCAGAGGAGAGGTCAAAAAGGATTATCCAAACCCACGGAGGCAAAGTGAAGAAACGAGATGAGATGTCCCCAACCCGACACGAATGCAGACAAGTGCCATGTTCAAGAGTGACATACTGCCGACGACAACGATTACGATTCCATTTTCCCCCCACCATTTCTGGCGAGTACCCCAATTATTTTTGATAACAAACTTGAAGGGGATAGCATATGCTTGTAATATAAGTCTGCCCTTCGGGCGAATCCATCCTAGTACATTTAACGAGCCCTAGGAAGGAGGAACTTGGAGAACTTCATTTCGACTGGATCCGATGTCATCAGGGTTTAACGAGTCTGACAAAGGGAGAACTCGGCATCTTTTCATGTTTAGAGAGTTTGAAAAGACAGCAAAAAGTAAACTCCAGCGGTCCCTTTTCGTAAATAGTTTCTCAGATCCGAAAAGGTAGAAAACAGTATCCGAGAAAACCTCCTAGTCGCGATAGGCTAGGGTATTCCTTTTTCGTAATCAATCTATCCCAGCCCGAAAAAGGGTTAAACGTATACTGGGTAGATGTCGATTCGTGTCCATTTTAACGAGATCGAAACGACAAGGGCCTCGGTGATCTTTTCATGTTTAGAGAGTCAGAAAAGAGCTGAAAGATGACTCCAAAGTGACTTTTTCGTGTATTTACCGAGTCCGAAAAAGTATAAAATACAACTCGTTTCCATCGTTAAAGTCACAAAAATCCTGCTGCTGCACATACCAAGTAAGCGTAAAACCCATTTTCGACATAACATATTAAAATATTTGATAAAAATAACTTCTAAAACTCATCTTATGTCAAAAAAGTTATAAATATGCCAAAATGGTAAAAACAAAATTACATTTACTATTTACCTTGGTAAAAAGCAGCAGTGGTCCACTTGGAGTGCAAAATTCTGACAGCGATTGCGACAGATCTGGTTGACCATTCAGATTCTTGTCTGTTACAGGTAAGAGGCGCTTCCCTGTACTTCATTTCAATCCATTATTAATAGTTTTCCCTTATGTATCAGGCCTCTGTGGCCACTCTTTGAAATTTTAGGGCTGCGCTCATTGGCGCGGGTATCAGGCACGGACCCGCGCCAATGGGCTTTTCTATGTAAAGGCCTCGCGCCAGCGGCCGAACCTAAAATTCCGCCTGAAAATTCGAGATTTTAACCAAATTAAATGAAATTTGAAGCCTACCAGAGATCTAATTAAGGTCTTATGACCATGTGGATGCAAGAAATCAAGCAAAATGGTGATTGAGTGAAAAGAACGAGAACATGGAGAAGAGGATGAACAGGCCATATAAAGTGAGGCTTGCATGAATGCCCTCAGAAACTGTGGGCTAAAGAAGTTCTTCCTTACACCCTGTCTACGAGCTCAGCCCGAGCTCCTCCAGTATTTGATCAGTATTTGGGACGAACATGAACAAGTGTTCAAGTTGTGAGATCAGGTATTGGAGCTGGAGGTTTCTGATGTGTATTTCATAACCGGATTGTCTCGCAGAGGTCTGATACCCGTCTTGACTGGGAGTAGACCATCTGGCGAGAAGATGGAAGAAGTGATGGCACGAGTGTGCCAAGGAGCACAAATGGGATCAGGGAGCAAAAAAATGGATATCCACACTATCCCCGATCTGGCATTGAGATTTGTCCTACATACCATCATGCGAGCTGTAGGATCGCAGGCACCGCATGAGGCCACAAAGGCCCAACTCCTGCTGGCCTCAGAATGCATGAGTCCCTTACTGTTTGATTGGGCTACAGCAGTAACAATAAACATGAAGAGGCAGCTCACAAAATGCAAACAAGCTAAACTGAAACAGTTTGGCTATGGTTCCATCCTGGTATCGTTCATTCTGGAACGCTTACCAATCTTCCAGGGCCAAGGGGCCATAGTAGCAGACCCGATACCACGAGAGCCAAGAATGGCTCGCTGGGCAGCACTAATGCCCAGAGCTGGAGGCGGCCAACTGTTGTCCTGGAGGCCGGAGTTCTTTAGGTGGTTACGGCGCCAGTTGATTGTAGTGGAGGACTGGCCATATGCAGGAACTGACTTCACCGGAGACCCAGATCTCCCACTGCTAGAAGGAGATGACTGGGACAAGGAGTTGGGTAAGACCTCATGTTTTTTGATTTTTTTGTTTTATGTTTTTTTTTGTTAATACACATTCGTCCTAACACATTTTATACATATGTATGCAGATGTGGGCCCTGAGAGACCAGCTGGAATGTCTCCAATCTCGCGGAGGACTCATCTCGCCCCTGATCCTCAGGGAGAGGGCACAGGAGGAGAGGAGTTGATCCAGAATCTCGAGGGCATTGCCCGAGGGATCCCGGACTATGCTCGGCTGACGGACGTACCGATGGCGTACCAGCATCATACGGTGGGAGTTCCAAGTCAGATCCACCGAATCCTGAGACGCTTAGTGCGTGCAGTTACATGCTATCATGAGCACCATGCAGATTAGCTCTTAGGGATTATACCACACATATTTTTTGAGAGACATATCGTCTCCGGATGTACTTAAGACGATTATGTATATTTTGACTTTATGTGACACATTCTATGTGAACACTTCGATATCTATATATATATGCATATCTATTTCTGGATGGATCTTTCTTTACATGTGATGATGTTTTTTATATGTCATGCAAATGTCTAATACAAATGTAATCTAATGTATCAGTTACATAACAAACGACCCAATGCAAAATGTGTTCACACAATGTATCTACTCACACATTTCATTTTTATGCAAGCTTAAAAGCACACATGAACACACACATATGCAAACTATGCTTGAAATGAGGAAGACGGGCATGCCCCCCAACATGGTGTCTCAATTCGAGGTGCATGCCCCCCAAGCTTCAGTCCATTGAAAATGGAGTGAAGGTTCAAAACAAAAAGGCGAATTGAACATGCTCGTGTTTCATTATTTTAACGAGGTTGACACACTTAAAAGAACTATCCTTAAACAACTTGTTTCATTGTTTTTAGGAGCTCGACACAAGTGGAAGAACTATGCTCCGAGAACTTGGTTTCATTTTTTAAAGAGCTTGACACAAGGAGGAAACCGTGCTCTAACTGACTTACATCAAAATGAACAAGAAGGTAGTGTTTCCAAGAGTTCCACTCCCGGTGGAAGGAAAACATCCTGGAAGTCAGGACCCAATGCCCCCAATAAATTATGCACGACAGCGTCTTCACTGAGTGCCGACACAGGGTAGGTAGACACATAGTTGACCTGCGGTGGAGCAGACACAACGGGTGAATAAAAACCAGGAGGGGGCGATGGCGGACCAGTTGCCACATTAGGACCAAAGAACAAAAGTTGATCCATGGTCACGATCCATCCTTCATGCGGAAAATAGGCCACACGAAAAAGGGAGGAGACGAGCACTCCCATGGCATAGGTGTAATCGCGCCCCAGGAGCAGATTGAAATCCAAGGGGCCTGGAACGACCATCATGTCCATATGGACTGTTTTACCTCCCAAAGTAATAAGTAACCTTGGAAGGATCCCTAATGGTTGACTCGTCCTTCTGTTAAAAGTCAACAGATTCTGCGTAACAGGCGCAAGCGGCGGCGAACCAAAAGCTTGCCAGGTAGTTGAGGATAGAATACTAACAGAGGCACCTTCGTCTATAATGGTGCTGGGTACGACCAGACCAAGAGCCTGTACTGTGATCTCGAAAGGCACGTAAGACGGAAGGCGGAATCTTGTAAATCGACTCCAATCAAAGGAGGCGACCAGACTACTCGGAGGGGATACCATCGAACCGAGAAGGTCTTCCCCTGGTGTTACGGAAGAAGGAGAATCCTCCATAACCTCCATCTCGAAGGCGGGAGGGATATCCTCCAGAGCCTCCATCATGGGAGGCGGAGGAGCAGCTTCTTGAAGTACAGGAACAGGAGAATCTTTCTCCAAGTCTGAAGAATCTGAGGAAATAAAAAGGACATGGGGGGTGTGAGATCCACTCTCGACAGAAAAGACCTGGTGCACAGCGAACGGGGCCAGTTCAACCGATCCTACGACCAATGGTTGGTCAGGGACGAATTCGTGAATTCGAATTTCTGAGGGAGTGGGAAGGACAAAAGATGACTCTTGATCAGTCGTAGGATCAGCTGGCGAAGGACTCAAAGAAAGCTGATTATAACCAGATGGAAGGTGTGGTGTAGAACCGGTCAGGTTGTCCAAAACTCATTTGGCTTCGTCCATATAAGTACAAAGGTGAATGGCATGGTGCCCTTCACACAACTTAAAGGGATTGGTGATCTTACCCTGCTTCTTAAGAGTTTTATCAGCACCAGTTGAAGACGCGCCCCCAACCTGGCTCCCGAAAGTCAAAGACAACGACGGACGGCCGTCGGACCATGCTTCGAGCACCTTGGGGATGCCAGGGCAATCTCGAAGAAGATGGTCTCCCGTGCACAATATGCAAGGGAACTTGACTTTCCGTGGAGGGTTGGAAGGTTTATCAAGAGGATATATTTCAGAAACAGTGGCTGCACTTTTAGCCTCTCGCTTGTCAGAATTCTTCTTCTTTGTCTTCTTCTTCTTCTTCTTAACCACCTGGTTACTCGAATCCAGGCTTTCACCAGGCGAAGTAGAAGATGAGGACGCAGAAATAGGCCAAGAAGGGGAGAGGTCCACCTTGGAATCAACATGATGTTGTTCAGGTGGAGGAACTGATTGAACAGTAGCGGAGATATTCGGGACCACAGAGGTTGAAAACAACCAAACAGGCAACCCAACAGTTAACCCAGGAAGGGACAACGTTGCCATGTAAGGAGCACCAACATTCCCAAAAGGAGGAAAATGACCAGGATTCCCTTCTGAGGGGATTCCTTAGTTGGTAAACTCCGGAAAAGTTGCCATCAAGACTCAAAACCACACACGAGCTGAAAAAGAGTCAAGACACACGATCAAACGGTCAAGAAGAAAAGTCTAACAAGGCGTGTAATCGTGGGCGATTAATTTTTACCACATTGAAAAGTAAGAAACTTTACCGTTTCATGTTTTAAGAGTCGAGAAACGATAAAAGATGACTCTATCTCTTTCAGATTTGACACAAGCATGAAAGGACAAGCGCTTGACGGTCTTTTCAAATTTAGGGAGTCAGAAAAGACCAAATGACTGCTCAGGAATACTAGGCACAAAGGGTGTACCAAATAACCGTGAACTGCAATATACACCTTGGTTTCAATAATGAAAGAGAAATCAACCAAGGACTTTCCGTACGTGCAGACAATCTCCCTGAATGTTGTGTTCGGTGTATCACGGGTGTAGGGCAGCATACTTGGCTTCCTATGGATAAAGGATTGAAAACCTAGAGGGGTCTCCCTTTATATACACGACGGTACGGGGAGCACAAGTCCGTACTAGCGTTGTCTAAAGCCAAAAGGCGAACGACAGCTGCTAGGTTTAAAGACGCCGAAACACGTCTCTAGCCTAGACCACTAAATATGTTTCGTTAGATTTCAATGCTGCCTTAGGTTAATTGAATAGATTTTAAAATTGATCTTCAATTAGGTTTCAGTTTTCAGGCCCTAACAAATGTGTCATTTCAAAAACTCCTAAATGCAAAGCTACATGCCACAGTCCAACATTTCGTTCGATGAAAACTAGCTACAGAAGAGTTGAGAGTTTTTTCACAAACAAAATGATCGGAAGACAAACAATGAGATCTCTAATGCAACTAATGAAATCGAAAATTTTTCATTCCAATCACTAATTACTAGTAAAATCGAAAAGTTTCAATTTGCACTAATCAACCAAAAGCAAAAGAGATTTTTTTTTTGTAATTTTCAATGTTTGATAGCTAGAAGCACTAAACAAACCGAAAACAAATGGAACAACTTGAGAGACGATATTGAGAGAGCAAAACGAACAAATTTCACTCAATGACACCAACAATCAGATCCCAAATCGACCAAAGTCTCTCAAAACCAAGAAAAAGACTCAAAGGCTCCAATGGACCGTGTGATCTAGGCCCAAAGCAAGACCAAACGAAATTTGAATGAAGAAATGAGCAATCACCCAAAAATCGCAACAAAACAGTGAAAAACTACTAAAAGAATGCGGAGGAGCAATCAGAGAGTCGACTGGATAAGCGAAACACCAAAACTCCCAAGGAGGGCTCGATACACAAAGCCACTAGATGTCCTAGGGCTTAAAACGTGAAATCGATAGATAAAAGCAAACAACCAAAGGACGAAGGCAAATTCCCAGTCAAACAGGACCCCAACACACTCAGGTAGTCGAAAAATCAAGAAGAAAAGCACTGACCAGACCTAGAGAGCTCAAAACTGAGCAAACTCAAATACCCTACAGGAGTGGCACGACTGTAAGGCTGCAACTGGCACCAGCAAGCAATTGGCGCGGGCTATACAAAAGCAACATGCGCCAATTGGCGCGACTGTCGAGCTAAAAAGCGCGCCAGTCGAGTTTCTCAACCAAAAATAAGAAAGAACTACTCCAGAAGCAGATCAATGTAAACTAAGCAAAACCAAGAAGCAAAAAATAGCAAAAGAACCCAGCCCAGAAGGCTAACCAAGGAAGGAAAATCATAAAACAATCAAAACAAGACAATCCAAACGAGACAGTGAAATCTAGACGTTCCCCAGCGGAGTCGCCAAATTTTTGAGGAGGTAAATCCCCTCTGCGGACAGAGGCAATCCCTACTAGCCCAGCAGGGGTCTAGCAACAATCATCAAATGCTACAGCACAAGTTCCTAATTGCGAATAAACAAGCCAATGATGGAGGCCTACCTGGAGTCCAATGCTATGATTCGTAGAAGAGATAGTGTTCCCGTTCCTCAGCCTCGGCAGATCACGATCCCCACGATCTCTGTGAATGGACACCTGCATATGCAAGAAACAACACGAATACAAGCATAAAATCCAGAATACACAACTATATATCAGTCAGAAAGGATATAACTCATGATTAACATAAGCGAAAAATAGAGTGGAACCATAACCGGTAGTCATTCATTAATAAACAATCGAAAGAGAGTACAACCAATGTTCTGACGCCGCGACCTCCTTTGGAAGGGTCCCCAGTCGTTCACGTCTCGCAAAGCTCACCAGGGAAAGGGCAAGCCTCTCTAGAGTCTCTCGACGATAGTCTCCTTACTTGAGTTGGCCTTAAGGGAAGAAAGAGGGCTCTTACAGCACAAAGGCTCTTGGGAATTTGGAGATTCAAAGCTTAGGCACTTCAAGACTAGCTTGCAATGGCAATAGGCAAGCTTTTATAGATGGGGAAGGAGGGAGTTGGGATCCCTATTATTGTGGGATTGACCCTATCATCAAGGAAGGCTCCATGAGAGGTGGCAAACCACTTCCCTTCCATGGAACTCCCGCAGCCAAACCTCCCAACTCAAGATAGGCAATGGTTTCTGAGTTTGTTGAAACACAACTTCCGCCATCTTTATTTAAAAAACACTCCTTAAATTGGCTGGCGCGACTGCTGCTCTGGGATAGAGCGCCAGTTGGCGCGGCCTCTTTGTAGGATTTTCCCCATTGGCACGAGTGATGAACTGTCTTCCCGCGCCAATGCAAAAGGATATGTTTTCATGATTTTTTGCAAGGAGATGTCTTTAGGGAAATTGAAGCTCATGTTCAGAGGGATGCATTGATGATGATTTCAAGGCATGACAATGTTCACAGGTCACAAAATGGGTCCTCCATTGTGCGGGACGGGGAATGGTAGGGACGGTGACAAATTACTGTGTAACACATGGTTATGGCCGGTACAAATGGTACATGGTACCATTGTGCCAACTGAGTAGATTGTGTGGGAATCAACACTACTCTTCGTCCTAGAAGTGGATGCTCGGAAGGGATCAGATGTAGAGGAGAAGGTATTCTGCTTTTTCTGAGTTTTTGGCTTGGGTATGTCTCGCTCTCTTGAGGAGTGTAGACTTAATGCCGCTCTTTCTGCTCTAAGCTTCGAAAGATTATCACATTTTATTGTATGATGGAAGTGTGAACAAATACGGCAATAGTTGTGTGTGATCTTCTCTTGGTTAGAGAGATGTCTTTGCGGGAGACAAGAGACTATGCGAAAATTGTTTGAGAGGTACTTCAATTCTTTGCACTGATTGACCTGGTGGCTGATCAGGTCACATAGTCTGCATGTTATCCTAGGTTGAACCTGGGTCATGCTTGGTTGGCACGCCTTCCCAACTTTCCCATTACGCAGAAATGGGTATGGATTAGATTTCCTGGGGGCGTTTTTCCTTCCATGTTGGTCGCTAGGTTGATAAGGTCCTGAGGTTTTGTCTCTAATAGATGTATCATCTTGATTAGAGGGTGTACTCGCGGGATATAGGTACAACTCTGCTCATGGTGATTGCCTCGACATACTAGGCAAAACATCCTAGATATGGGGTTCCCATCCTGCTTGCTTGATGGCGTGACTAGGTACCAACAACGTAGCACTTGTAGGTCAGGGCAAGTGGTGACCACATGATTGCACATTTTACACAACACACATGTTGGTCTTCCCTGCAGAGGGCGGTTGGGGGTGACTAAGGGTTCCCCGATTGGTCGTTTTTCAGCTGACAAAAAGTGGATGGATCTACTCATCACATATTCTTGGGTTGTCAAGTTGTTCATAGATTCAGAGTCAGAGCAATATTCTTGGGTTTTCAAGCTGTTCATAGATTCAAAGTCAGAGCCATTTTCTTGGGAGAGGCGGACTATGGCTGAACGCAAACTAGCTAGTGCCAAGCGAAATCGGGGGATATAATGGCACTATTCTAAAATTTGGTTGTCAGCACCTAAAGGACAAGTAAATTGTGTTGCCCACAAACCAACAAAGTAAACACGCTCTACTGGATACCACCTGTGGATGAGTTCTAGGGCTGCGTATTCCTCGATGAAGTGGCCACGTTCATCACACAATGCACAATGTATGATAGGTGGGGGGAAGATGAACGGGAGTCTTTCAGGTCATTGTTGTTCCTCCTATAGGTATATGATGACGCGAGATTCATCTCTTGCTGACTGGATGGAGGGATAATCTTCATAGGATTGCTCAATGGCGTGTAAAGTGTCCCTATATCACGTGATTTCTGGGAAATGATGGGTATAGTGTCCATAATTGTTGCAGATAGCACATGCGTGGTTTGTACGCAATGCATTGCCTTGACTTTTGGTGGCAGGTTCATTTTTACGAATCTTGTTGTCGCAATGTCTACTACAGAGCTAAGGAGCAGTTTTAATTTGTCTAGCTCTGGGCAGATGTGGGTAGGGTGGCCTACTACGTCACATATGGCGCAGTGTGGTGATTCCTATTGCATGGTGGGATTATCCACCTTCTTTCCTCTTCTATTGGAGTTCTTGGTCATAACCATCGACTTTGCGATGGGAATTTCCTTTGAAGGGATGTTTGTGACAATTTCTTGAATAGTTGGGGCCTACTCAGGATTGAGGGGGATTAACCCTGTAGAGGTGATGTGTGCAACTCTCATTGTGGTAAGTGGGACTAGGTACCAAACTGGGATTGCAAATCATAAGTTTTGTAGGACCACCATGGCCATGACCTGCTGTGACACAAAACCAGTTGGGGGGAAGAGGAAAGGAGTTTGGGAGGCGGCATAGGCTAGAGAGGCTGCCATGGCTGAGGAATCGGTGTCATTATTGCTCGTCTCCTTGCCTTGAATGGCTTTAGTGCTTGATGAGGACATCATGCACACCGAAGCCTCTGTGACATCAGGTGATGACTCAGGTATAACAGGGGGATCTCCTAGGAATGACCTTAGGATGGATGACGTTTTGAACTGGCCGAGGCCATATTCTTGGTATCGTGTACGTATCTCAGTAGATGTGTCTACATAGGGTAAAATAACATCGGTATTTGTTAGGGGTCACTTTTCGTTGTGTGTCAATTGGTCGACAGTAATGATGCAGTCCTCAAGGGGGAACATCATAGTTCGGAAGACAGAGGAGGCTATGGCTGACATGGCATACATATAACTCCGAACAAGGAGTATATTATAATCCAGTTGAGCGTCTAAAACTTCTATGTCTATAAGGACTGTCTTTTCGGCTAAGCAGACCAGAACGTTTTGGTAGAGGTCGATGGGAGCTGAAGGGCATCCATCGTATGCTCTAAGCGTGATGTTTGATGGCTTTAGTTTGGGAGACCCTAACTTCTGCTAGATACATCGATGGATGGTGATGTTTTGAACTGACACCAGTATCTGAAAGGAAACCATTAAGGGAAGCCTTGTCTAAATCAAAAGCCATCAGGCGCGAATTGACGAAGTTGATGGCGCCTAATGCGCAAAGTAAGGATTTCCTTTGCATTGGGCATGGTTATAATACCTCCAAAGTTGGCATGGCGACAGGATATTTAGCTAGATCATCCACAATGCTATATTTATGGGCCAATTTGGAATTTTTTCCTACCCGCCTAGTTGGTCCCTTAGCCATTTTTGGCAAATGTTCAATAAGCATCTTTGATATGGTCAAAGGCGTTGTTGGTGCACTTGTACTAGCCCCTGACGAATTGGTGTCTGGTGGGGTATCGTAATTTCAGTTTCGTGTCTGAAAAAACATTTCTTCGCTAGTCATGTAGATTTCATGCTTGTTTTTTCTGGAATCGTCGGGAGTTTTTTGCTGTTGCTGAGTGCTAACTGTCCCATGATGGGGGAAGGCTCCTGCATGACTGTTGCCTGCTGTGAGGATCCCCCTTCCCATGGTTACCTTGCAGCTTCTTCAGCTCAGGGAGGTCGGGACAGTGGTGAGTGTAATGGCTGTACTCACCACAAATTGAACAAGAGTGGTTCATCCGAAGATTTTCCCTCTTGTTCTGCCTTTTGGAGTTGCTTGGCTCCTGGTTTTGATTTCGGTTGGAGTTGCCTCCAGCCTGAGATCATAGAGGGCGTTGTTGATTGTTGGCCCCCTGTCCAGGATTTACTTTAGGCTTCTTTTTTCCTTTTTTCTTAGCCGTGTTAGGAGGATAATTTGGATTCTCCTGATTGTATGGTTGGTGTTGTTGGGCTTGGGAAGGTTGCACAAAGTTCACGTGTGCGTCATTCTGCATGGGTGGGCTTTATGCTAGGGATTGGGCATATTACGGCCCTTGACCCTGGTTTATGAATGGATGTTGGGGGGGAGCTCTTCCGTCAACATTTCTAGCTGTGTACTGGGTCCCCTAAGCCGGAGGATATGGACCTCCCTGTTGATGGTGGTACGATGACACCCTATTAGTCACGTTTTGCGAAGGTGCATGATGACTTTGGTAGCCCGGTTGTAGTATGTTCTGGGTAGAATCATATGCATAACCGGGGTATGGAAAGTTGTTGCTTAGGTGATTTTGGGTCAATGACCCAATCAAACTATCTACAGAGTTCGACGCGCCTGGAAATTCTTTGTAAGTTTGCAGGCATGGGGCGTTAGGCAGGATATTGTAAATATATCACGATTGTGTATAGATCAGCTCGAGTTGTTGGGCCTTATTGATGGCGTCCTCTTCAGATATGGGCTTTTGTTGCGCCACATCCTTTGAAATCTCTGCAGTGAGAGTTTTCAAGAACATGTCTAACAAAACTTGATCGTCGAGTTTGGCTTTGCACAAACTACGAGACCACCATCATTTGTGGAGATGGTCCGAGATATGGACGGCGGGTGTTTGCCTAAAGTGGGTCAATAATTCCATTCCAGAATCATGGTGGATGGGTAACTGAAAATAGTCAGGAATGCAGTAGTGAGCGTGCTAAAGGTTCCATGTGTAGCGGATGGTTACTCCTCATACCATTTCGCAGCTATTCCGGTTAAGGTGTGTTGAAATAGTCTCAGTCGAATAGTATTGTCAACGATCATGTTCGACGAACACCACAGGTGGAAAGTCATAACATGATTTTCAGGGTCTTTGATCCAGGTGGATATTGGTGGTCACCTGCCTATTCCACTTGGGGCTCCACCATTTTCTATTTCATTTTTTTAGTTTCGGCACAGTTTACTATTTTTAGCAGTTTTTCGGGTCCTAAACTTCCGGAGCCGTTTTGAGGCCCTAAACGACGTTTTTTGGGAAAACGGAGAGCAACATGGGTCAATGAATTGATGTTGCTCATTCCAAATTTGTATTCCTCGAATAGATCTTTCTAACGAGGTATGGTACGCGTCAAACGGAGATCGTATGCCAAAGTTACGCCCCTGGGAAGTTGAAACACCAATTTACCCAAACGGGGCCCATAGTTTTGGCGCTTCATCTCCTAGGGTTAGGGTTTTGGCTGTTTAGGATTTCCCAGTGTTTCTAAATGATAAATAGGCCCTCGAGCCTCATTGTAACTCAGTTCAGAGGCCTGTAGCCGCCACATCTCTTCTCAGAGATAGCTACCAGCGCCCTAGCTAGTTTTATTTCTATTCTGTCTGTAAGCAAATTTCAGTTCTTTGATATTAATGAAATGAAGTGTTATTTCCACTGCATCTCTTTATTTATGGTTATATGTTTATTCTGTTGTGTTCCTGCATAAATCCGGATCAGTGGTATCAGAGCGGTCTGCTTTTTTCTCGATCCTTTTTTGCATGTCCCCAACGAGGTAGGGGTATAAGGAGCTAGGGCTCGATCTGGTGGAACCTTTGCAAGATCAGCCTCGCAAACCTCGACGGACGCCCATGGGGGACGAAAAGAAAGATGAGGGAGCAGGAGATCCTATCAAAATATTGCTCGAGGAGGCCCTCGAAAAACAAGGAAGCACGATGATGGATAACTTTGCTCGGTTCCTTCATCAGCGACTGCCCTTGGCGCATCGCATCCGGCGGCCACTGCGGAGCGCTCTCCTTTTGGGTACAAGTAAATTTTGACATTCCCATATTTGAGGGTCAAATAGGCGCAGATGTCATAGATAGATGGTTGAATCTATTGGAAGGATATTTCTCTGTTCATGACTTTTCAGACCGAGAGAAGATTATTTTTGCACTCCTCAAAGCTACCCCCCATGTTAAGGACTGGTGGGAAACCTACTGTGAGAACAAGGACCAGATAGAACCCTCTCTGTTCTCAGCCGTACCAACTTGGAATTCTTTCCGAGACGCTGTCAAGGAACAGTACTATCCCGTGGGGAGCTATGAGGACAAGTACATACAATGGACCACGCTGCGACAACAAAGAGATCAAGATGTGCATGAGCTGACGAATCTGTTCCATACCCTGCGCACAAAGTTGGGTATCAAAGATTCAGAGAAACATTTGGTGCTAAAGTATCGCAGCTGTCTGCACAGATACATTCGGGAGGAAATGGAGTTCCTCGACATCTCCTCGCTTGGTACGGCATACCGGTATGCTGTCAAGATTGAGCAGAAATTCAAACAGAAGAAGCGAGACTTTGGATCTGCGAATCAAAAGCAAGGAAAAGGTGCTTCCAAACCGCAGAACAAAGGACAGAGCCAAGGCATGGCGGCTAAAGACAACCCGTCAAAGCCACAAGAAAAGAACAACACCGTAAAACCAAAGAAGGACACGGGAAAGTGGTGTGAGTTCCATAAGAGCTCCACTCACAACACAAGTGAGTGTCGGGCCAAGCAGTCGCTAGTGGCCGAGATGAGGGCTTCTGAGTCAGATGCATGCTCTGACTCCGAATCAGAACCTGAAAAGGAAAATGAAAAAGGGAAACAGATTATTGATGCGGAGCCCAACGCCACTGTTGCCACTGCAAAGATCCAAAAGGAGGAACCGGAAGATCCAGAGGAGGAGGAACGTCTCTTCCACTCCCAGATGTGGGTAAAGGGCTCCCCGGTACAGTTCATTGTCGACAATGGGAGCCAAAAAAACCTCATTTCAGCAGACGCCGTGAAGCGGTTGGGCTTGCCGACCACAGCTCACCCACATCCATACACCATCGGGTGGCTTCACCAAGGACGAGATCTCCGCGTCAGCCAGCAGTGCCGCCTTCCCTATAGCATCAAGGCCTTCACGGATGAGGTATTATGTGACGTTGCTCCTATTGATGTTTCTGATGTATTATTAGGACAACCATACTTGTGGAAGCGTCATGCTGTGTATGAGTCTCGACCTCGTGCTGTTATTGTTACTTTGGGAAATAAGTTGTACGGGATACCAGAGGTACCACCTCCTGCCGCTATCTCTTTGGTTACTGCAAAACAATGCAGTAAGCTCATTTCCCAAACCAGGAAATTCATTTTCCTGATGATCCGCCCCCAGGGCAAGAAGAAGACTGTGGCCACGACCTCCAGACAGGGCTCCTCTACACAACAACAACAAATGGATAAGGTTGTGGAGGAGTACGGGGACATATTCACCTCACCCATAGGGGTTCCTCTGCACTGTCAGGTCAAGCACCCGATTGATCTAACCCCAGGTGCGCCGCTATCTAATGGACCGATATATCGGCGCTCTGTTCTGGAGAATGATAAAATCAAGAGGCAGATTCAGGAGCTGTTGCAGAAAGGTCACATCAGACCAAGTTCATCGCCCTGTGGGAGCCCGATCGTGTTGGTACAGAAGAAGGATGGGACGTGGAGACTCTGTGTTGACTATCGGGCGCTGAACAAGATCACTGTCCGGAATAGGTACCCAATCCCACGGATTGATGACCTTCTGGACCAACTCAAAGGTGCAAAATATTTCAGCAAGATTGACCTGAAGTCTGGGTATCACCAGGTACCAATTGAACCCTCCGATGTGTGGAAGACTGCCTTCAAAGCCAAGGAAGGCCTTTTCGAATGGTTGGTCATGCCTTTCGGGTTGACGAATGCTCCCGCCACCTTCATGAGGATGATGGATGACATCTTGCGGCCATTCACCAACTCATTTGTAGTAGTGTACTTGGATGACATTCTGATCTTCAGCCAGACTTGGGAAGAGCACCTTCACCACATCCAACAAGTCCTCCAAACACTGCGGCAACACAAGTTGTGTGCCAATTTGGAGAAGTGCACTTTTTGCATGACCCAGGTTCAATATCTGGGATACATTATTGATGAAAGGGGGGTGCATGTGGATCCAGCCAAGATCCAAGTCATTCGGGATTGGCCAGCCCCAACCACTATAACAGAGCTTCGCAGCTTTCTGGGTCTTGCTAATTTCTATCGGAGGTTCTTGTTGGGATTCTCTCATATCACTTGGCCCTTGAGTCAAGTCACCAAGGGAGGAGCGAGCTGAGTCGGAGACCTCCGAAGCGTTCACGGGGTGAAAAAACCCCCTCTGTTACGCCGGTGCTCGCTTTACCCGGACTTGCAACGACCATTCGAGATCAGAAAGATGCCTCGAATGCTATTGGGGAAGTTCTTACTCAACAGGGACATCCAGTGGCATTTCACAGTGAGACATTGTCTGACACAGTTCGCAAGTACCCCACATATGACAAAGAAATGTACTCCATTCTGCAAGCTTGTCGACAATGGAAGCATTAAATTTTGGGCAAGGAAACAATCATCCACACAGACCACAGGCCCCTGCAGTTTATACAGACACAAGGGAAGTTGCAGAATGATCGCCATCAGAAGTGGTCCACATATCTGCAAGAGTTTCATTTTAAAATCAAGTACAAGAAGGGTAGCACCAATCATGTTGCAGACTGCCTCAGCCGACCACCAATCGTGGCACTCACCACTGTGCTCAACTCTTGTGGGCATGAGATTTCTGATTGGCCGCTTCTCTATGAGAGTGACCCAGAATTCGGCCAAACTTACAAGGCACTCTTGGGGGATACGCAAGTTCCAAAATTTCACCTCCAAGATGCACTTTTATGTCACATGGGAGACATTTGTGTTCCTTCAAGCGAGCGTGCCAAGATGATATGGGAAGCACACTACAGTCGAGTCGCTGGGCATTTTGGGGTCGAGAAAATAGTAGCAATCCTGCAGAAGTATTTCTATTGGCCGAACCTTCGAAAGGATGTCGAGAAGCACATCAGATCCTGCACTGCTTGTGCCATTGCCAAACCGACCATCGAGAAGCAAGGCCTATATACTCCTCTACCTACCCCTAGTCGACCTTGGGAATCCATCTCCATGGATTACATGTCGGACCTGCCTTCTACTAAGCAGGGAAATGACTGTGTTTTTGTGGTCGTTGACAGATTCTCGAAGATGGCCATTATGGCGGCCTGCAAGAAGAATATCACAGCAGAAGCCACTGCTAAACTCTTCTTTGAACGAGTGTGGGTGCACTTTGGGATCCCACAGTCTATCATATCAGATCAAGATAGCAGGTTCCTCAGCACATTTTGGTCCAGCCTCTGGTCGATGTTGGATACCAAGCTCACCAAGTCCACAGCTTTCCATCCCCAAACAGATGGCCAGACAGAGGTCGTCAACAGAATGATTGTACACATTTTGCGCATGTATAATTCAAAGCATCCACGCACATGGGACGAGAGCCTCCCCTATGTACAACATAGTTATAATCGGGCTCTCCACAGTTCAATCGGCCATAGCCCCTTTCAGGTGGGCTTGGGATTCCAGCCACTATGTCCCATTGATGTAGCCATGCCATTTGCAGCTTCTCAGGCCAATTCAGCTCATGTGCAGTCTGAAGTTGACAAAGCAAGTAGCTTCATCGAGCATATTCAACACATCCGCCAATAGGTTCATGATATATTGGACAGAGCCAATGCCAAGTACAAGCAACGCCATGATCAACACCGGGTGCCACACAACATCCAAGTGGGTGACAAAGTATGGCTACATTTGCAGAAGGAGTGCCTCACTGGACCCCACCGCAAGCTTCGCCCGCTCCGATACGGGCCATACGCCATCACCAAGGCTATAGGGAACAATGCCTTCGAGCTCAGTATTCCACCATTCCTTGGTCTGCACCCAGTCTTCAATGTGGATCGCCTTCTTCCTTACTTCCCACCTCTACTGGACACCTCGGACATTGCAGAACAACTCACACCAACAGAGTTAAATCCAGACTGCATGGAACAGGCCACCACAGATTGTATCATGGACATGCAAATCAAGAACACTCGCCACCAGAAGATCCAACTATATCGGGTTGTCAAAGCTGGCCAACTCCTGCACCAAGGAAAGTGGTTCACCAGGGACCAAGTTCAGCAGAAATTTCCTCATCTCATGGAGGAACTTAACGCAATGGGGACCATTGCTTCCTAAGGGGGAGGAATGATCCAGGTGGATATTGGTGGTCACCCGCCTATTCCACTTGGGGCTCCACCATTGTCTATTTCAGTTTTTCAGTTTCGGCACAGTTTACTATTTTTAGCAGGTTTTCGGGTCCTAAACTTCCGGAGCCGTTTTGAGGCCCTAAACGACGTTTTTTGGGAAAACAAAAGACGTTTTAGGGAAAACGGAGAGCAACATGGAGTCTTATTAGCAACATGGAGTCCATGGATGTATGTTGCTCGTTCCAAATTTGTAGTCCTCTGATAGATCTTTCTAACGAGGTATGGTACGCGTCAAACGGAGATCGTATGCCAAAGTTACACCCCTGGGAAGTTGAAACACCAATTTACCCAAACGGGGCCCATAGTTTTGGCGCTTCATCTCCTAGGGTTAGGGTTTTGTTTGTTTAGGATTTCCCATTGTTGGGATAGAGGTGGGGAAGCCTGCGCGAACAAGGACCATACAGAACCCTCTCTGTTCTCGGCCTTACCAACTTGGAATTCTTTCCGAGACGCCGTCAAGGAACAGTACTATCCCGTGGGGAGCTATGAGGACAAGTACATACAATGGACCACGCTGCGAAAACAAAGGGATCAAGATGTGCATGAGCTGACGAATCTGTTCCATACCCTGCGCACAAAGTTGGGTATCAAAGATTCAGAGAAACATCTGGTGCTAAAGTATCGCAGTTGTCTGCACAGATACATTCAGGAGGAAATGGAGTTCCTCGACATCTCTTCACTTGGTACGGCATACCGGTATGCTGCCAATATTGAGCAGAAATTCAAGCAGAAGAAGCGAGACTTTGGATCTGCGAATCAAAAGCAAGGGAAAGGTGCTTCCAAACCGCAGAACAAAGGACCGAGCCAAGGCATGGCGACTAAAGACAACTCATCAAAGCCACAAGAAAAGAACAGCACCGCAAAGCCAAAGAAGGACACGGGAAAGTGGTGTGAGTTCCATAAGAGCTCCACTCACAACACAAGTGAGTGTCGGGCCAAGCAGTCGCTAGTGGCCGAGATGAGGGCTTTTGAGTCAGATGCATGCTCTAACTCCGAATCAGAACCTGAAAAGGGGAATGAAAAAGGGAAACATATTATTGATGCGGAGCCCAACGCCACTGTTGCCACTACAAAGGTCCAAAAGGAGGAACCGGAAGATCCAGAGGAGGAGGAACGTCTCTTCCACTCCCAGATGTGGGTAAAGGGCTCCCGTGTACAGTTCATTGTCGACAATGGGAGCCAAAAGAACCTCATTTCAGCAGACGCCGTGAAGCGGTTGGGCTTGCCGACCACAGCTCACCCACATCCATACACCATCGGTTGGCTTCACCAAGGACGAGATCTCCGCGTCAGCCAGCAGTGTCGCCTTCCCTATAGCATCAAGCCCTTCACGGATGAGGTATTATGTGATGTTGCTCCTATTGATGTTTCTGATGTATTATTAGGACAACCATACTTTTGGAAGCGTCATGCTGTGTATGAGTCTCGACCTCGTGTTGTTATTGTTACTTTGGGAAATAAGTTGTACAGGATACCAGAGGTACCACCTCATGCCGTTATCTCTTTGGTTACTGCAAAACAATGCAGTAAGCTCATTTCCCAAACCAAGAAATTCGTTTTCCTGATGATCCGCCCCTAGGGCAAGAAGAAGACTGTGGCCACGACCTCTAGACAGGGCTCCTCTGCACAACAAAAACAAATGGATAAGGTTGTGGAGGAGTACGGGGACATATTCACCTCACCCACAGGGGTTCCTCTGCACTGTCAGGTCAAGCACCCGATTGATCTGACCCCCAGTGCGCCGCTACCTAATGGACCGATCTATCGGCGCTCTGTTCTAGAGAATGATGAAATCAAGAGGCAGATTCAGGAGCTGTTGCAGAAAGGTCACATCAGACCAAGTTCATCGCCCTGTGGGAGCCCGATCGTGTTGGTACAGAAGAAGGATGGGACGTGGAGACTCTGTATTGACTATCAGGCGCTGAACAAGATCATTGTCCGGAATAGGTACCCAATCCCATGGATTGATGACCTTCTGGACCAACTCAAAGGTGAAAAATATTTCAGCAAGATCGACCTGAAGTCTGGGTATCACCAGGTACCAATTGAACCCTCCGATGTGTGGAAGACTGCCTTCAAAGCCAAGGAAGGCCTTTTCGAATGGTTGGTCATGCCTTTCGGGTTGACGAATGCTCCCGCCACCTTCATGAGGATGATGGATGACATCTTGCGGCCATTCACCAACTCATTTGTAGTGGTGTACTTGGATGATATTCTGATCTTCAGCCAGACTTGGGAAGAACACCTTCACCACATCCGACAAGTCCTCCAAACACTGCGGCAACACAAGTTGTGCGCCAATTTGGAGAAGTGCACTTTTGGCATGACCCAGGTTCAATATCTGGGATACATTATTGATGAAAGGGGGGTGCGTGTGGATCCAGCCAAGATCCAAGTCATTCGGGATTGGCCAGCCCCAACCACTATAACAGAGCTTCGCAGCTTTCTGGGTCTTGCTAATTTCTATCGGAGGTTCGTGTTGGGATTCTCTCATATCACTTGGCCCTTGAGTCAAGTCACCAAGGGAGGAGCGAGAGAAAAAAAAATTTGGTCGGAACCTCAATAGAAGGCGTTCACAGAATTGAAAAATCGCCTCTGTTCTGCCCCAGTGCTCACTTTACCAGACTTGCAACAACCATTTGAGATCGAGACAGATGCCTCTGACTATGCTATTGGGGCAGTTCTTACTCAACAGGGAC
Organism: Pinus albicaulis; assembly: GCA_034641835.2. Taxonomy (NCBI): domain Eukaryota; kingdom Viridiplantae; phylum Streptophyta; class Pinopsida; order Pinales; family Pinaceae; genus Pinus; species Pinus albicaulis. Next base: position 712,880,120 of record CM076582.1, read on the forward strand.
ATCCAGTGGCCTTTCACAGTGAGACATTGTCTGACACGGTTCGCAAGTACCCCACATATGACAAAGAAATGTACTCCATTGTGCAAGCTTGTCGACAATGGAAGCATTACATTTTGGGGAAGGAAACAATCATCCACATAGACCACAGGCCCTGCCGGTTTATAGACTGAGGAAGTTGGGAGAATGGTCGCCATCGAGAAGTGAGTAGAGCATATACGCAAGAGTTTCATTTTTAAAATCAAGTACAAAGAAGGATAGCACGCAATCATGTTGCGGGCGCCTCGGCCAGGCCACCAATCGTGGCACTCACCACTGTGCTCAACTCTTGTCGGCACGAGACTTCTGATTGGCTGCTTCTCTATGAGAGTGACCCAGAATTCGGCCACACTTACAAGGCACTCTTGGGGGGTACGCAAGTTCCAAATTTTCACCTCCAAGATGCACTTTTATGTCACATAGGACACCTTTGTGTTCCTTCAAGCAAGCGTGCCAAGATGATATGGGAAGCACACTACAGTCGAGTCGCTGGGCATTTCGGGGTCGAGAAAACAGTAGCAATCCTGCAGAAGTATTTCTATTGGCCGAACCTTCGAAAGGATGTCGAGAAGCACATCAGATCCTGCACTTCTTGTGCCATTGCCAAACCGACCATCAAGAAGCAAGGCCTATATACTCCACTACCTACCCCTAGTCGACCTTGGGAATCCATCTCCATGGATTACATGTCGAGCCTACCTTCTACTAAGAATGGAAATGACTGTGTTTTCGTGGTCGTTGACAGATTCTCGAAGATGGCCATTATGGCGGCTTGTAAGAAGAATATCACAGCAGAAGCTACTGCTAAACTCTTCTTTGAACGAGTATGGGTGCACTTTGGGATCCCACAGTCTATCATATCAGATCGAGATAGTAGGTTCCTCGGCACATTTTGGTCCAGCCTCTGGTCAATGTTGGACACAAAGCTCACCAAGTCCACAGCATTCCATCCCCAAACAGATGGCCAGACAGAGGTCGTCAACAGAATGATTGTACACATTCTGCGCATGTATAATTCAAAGCATCCACGCACATGGGACGAGAGCCTCCCCTATGTACAACATAGTTATAATCGGGCTCTCCATAGTTCAATCGGCCATAGCCCCTTTCAGGTGGGCTTGGGATTCCAGCCACTATGTCCCATTGACGTAGCCATGCCATTTGCAGCTGCTCAGGCCGATTCAACTCATGTCCAGTCTGAAGTTGACAAAGCAAGTAGCTTCATCGAGCACATTAAACACATCCGCCAACAGGTTCATGATATATTGGACAGAGCCAATGCGAAGTACAAGCAGCGCCATGATCAACACCGGGTGCCACACAACTTCCAGGTGGGCGACAAAGTACGGCTACATTTGCAGAAGGAGCGCCTCACTGGACCCCACCGCAAGCTTTGCCCGCTCCGATATGGGTCGTACACCGTCACCAAGGCTGTAGGGAACAATGCCTTCGAGCTTAGTATTCCTCCATTCCTTGGTCTGCACCCAGTCTTCAATGTGGATCGCCTTCGTCCTTACTTCCCACCTCTACTAGACACCTCGGACATTGCAGAACAACTCACACCAACAGAGTTAAACCCAGACTGCATGGAACAGGCCACCACAGATTGTATCATGGACATGTAAATCAAGAACACTCGTCAACAACAGATCCAACTGTATCGGGTTGTCAAAGCTGGCCAACTCCTGCACCAAGGAAAGTGGTTCACCAGGGACCAAGTTCAGCAGAAATTTCCTCATCTCATGGAGGAACTTAACGCAATGGGGACCATTGCTTCCTAAGGGAGGAGGAATGATCCAGGTGGATATTGGTGGTCACCCACCTATTCCACTTGGGGCTCCACCATTGTCTATTTCAGTTTTTCAGTTTCGGCACAGTTTACTATTTTTAGCAGTTTTTCGGGTCCTAAACTTCGGGAGCCGTTTTAAGGCCCTAAACGATGTTTTTTGGGAAAACGGAGGGCAACATGGGTCCATGGACCGATGTTGCCCGTTCCAAATTTTTATTCCTCGAATAGATCTTTCTAACGAGGTATGGTACGCGTCAAACGGAGATCGTATGCCAAAGTTACGCCCCTGGGAAGTTGAAACACCAATTTACCCAAACGGGGCCCATAGTTTTTGCGCTTCATCTCCTAGGGTTAGGGTTTTGGCTGTTTAGGATTTCCCATTGTTTCTAAATAATAAATAGGCCCTTGAGCCTCATTGTAACTCAGTTCAGAGGCCTGTAGCAGCCACATCTCTTCTCAGAGATAGCTACCAGTGCCCTAGCTAGTTTTATTTCCATTCTGTCTGTAAGCAAATTTCAGTTCTTTGATATTAATGAAATGAAGTGTTATTTCAGCTGCATCTCTGTATTTATGGTTATATGTTTATTCTGTTGCGTTCCTGCATAAATCCGGATCAGTGGTATCAGAGCGGTCTGCTTTTTCTCGATCCTTCTTTGCATGTCCCCAACGAGGTCGCGGTATAAGGAGCTAGGGCTTGATCTGGTGGAACCTTTGCAAGATCAGCCTCGCAAACCTCGACGGACGCCCATGGGGGACGAAAAGAAAGATGAGGGAGCAGGAGATCCTATCAAAATATTGCTCGAGGAGGCCCTCGAAAAACAAAGGAACGCGATGATGGATAGCTTTGCTCGGATCCTTCAACGGCTGCCCACCGGCGGCGCATCTGCATCCAGTAGCCACTCTGGAGTTGCGACTCCCTTTAAGGTACAAGTAAATTTTGACATTCCCATATTTGAGGGTCAAATAGACGCAGATGCCGTAGATAGATCGTTGAATCTATTAGAAGGATATTTCTCTGTTCATGACTTTTCAGACCGGGAGAAGATTATTTTTGCACTCCTCAAAGCTACCCCCCATGTTAAGGACTGGTGGGAAACCTACTATGAGAACAAGGACCAGACAAAACCCTCTCTGTTCTCGGCCGTACCAACTTGGAATTCTTTCTGAGACGCCGTCAAGGAACAGTACTATCCCGTGGGGAGCTATGAGGACAAGTACATACAATGGACCACGCTGCGACAACAAAGGGATCAAAATGTGCATGAGCTGACGAATCTGTTCCATACCCTGCGCACAAAGTTGGGTATCAAAGATTCAGAGAAACATCTGGTGCTAAAGTATCGCAGTTGTCTGCACAAATACATTCAGGAGGAAATGGAGTTCCTTGACATCTCCTCGCTTGGTACGGCATACCGATATGCTGCCAAGATTGAGCAGAAATTCAAGCAGAAGAAGCGAGACTTTGGATCTGCGAATCAAAAGCAAGGGAAAGGTGCTTCCAAACCGCAGAACAAAGGACCGAGCCAAGGCATGGCGGCTAAAGACAACTCATCGAAGCCACAAGAAAAGAACAGCACCGCAAAGCTAAAGAAGGACACGGGAAAGTGGTGTGAGTTCCATAAGAGCTCCACTCACAACACAAGTGAGTGTCGGGCCAAGCAGTCGCTAGTGGCCGAGATGAGGGCTTCTGAGTCAGATGCATGCTCTGACTCCGAATCAGAACCTGAAAAGGGGAATGAAAAATGGAAACAGATTATTGATGTGGAGCCCAACGCCACTGTTGCCACTACAAAGGTCCAGAAGGAGGAACCGGAAGATCCAGAGGAGGAGGAACGTCTCTTCCACTCCTAGATGTGGGTAAAGGGCTCCCCTGTACAGTTCATTGTCGACAATGGGAGCCAAAAGAACCTCATTTCAGCAGACGCAGTGAAGCGGTTGGGCTTGCCGACCACAGCTCACCCACATCCATACACCATCGGGTGGCTTCACCAAGGACGAGATCTCCGCGTCAGCCAGCAGTGCCGCCTTCCCTATACCATCAAGCCCTTCACGGATGAGGTATTATGTGACGTTGCTCCTATTGATGTTTCTGATGTATTATTAGGACAACCATACTTGTGGAAGCGTCATGCTGTGTATGAGTCTCGACCTCGTGCTGTTATTGTTACTTTGGGAAATAAGTTATACAGGATACCAGAGGTACCACCTCCTGCTGCTATCTCTTTGGTTACTGCAAAACAATGCAGTAAGCTCATTTCCCAAACTAGGAAATTCGTTTTTCTGATGATCCGCCCCCAAGGCAAGAAGAAGACTGTGGCCACGACCTCCAGACAGGGCTCCTCTGCACAACAACAACAAATGGATAAGGTTGTGGAGGAGTACGGGGACATATTCACCTCACCCACAGGGGTTCCTCTGCACTATCAGGTCAAGCACCCGATTGATCTGACCCCCGGTGCGCCGCTACCTAATGGACCGATCTATCGGCGCTCTGTTCTAGAGAATGATGAAATCAAGAGGCAGATTCAGGAGCTGTTGCAGAAAGGTCACATCAGACCAAGTTCATCGCCCTGTGGGAGCCCGATCGTGTTGGTACAGAAGAAGGATGGGACGTGGAGACTCTGTATTGACTATCGGGCGCTGAACAAGATCACTGTCCGGAATAGGTACCCAATCCCACGGATTGATGACCTTCTGGACCAACTCAAAGGTGCGAAATATTTCAGCAAGATCGACCTGAAGTCTGGGTATCACCAGGTACCAATTGAACCCTCCGATGTGTGGAAGACTGCCTTCAAAGCCAAGGAAGGCCTTTTCGAATGGCTGGTCATGCCTTTCGGGTTGACGAATGCTCCCGCCACCTTCATGAGGATGGTGGATGACATCTTGAGGCCATTCATCAACTCATTTGTAGTGGTGTACTTGGATGATATTCTGATCTTCAGCCAGACTTGGGAAGAGCACCTTCACCACATCCGACAAGTCCTCCAAACAGTGCGGCAACACAAGTTGTGTGTATTTTAATTTGGAGAAGTACTTGGCATGACTTGGGTTCAATATCACAGGATACATTATTGATGAAAGGGGGGTGCATGTGGATCCAGCCAAGATCCAATTCATTCGGGATTAGCCAGCCCCAACCACTATAACAGAGCTTCGCAGCTTTCTAGGTCTTGCTAATTTCTATCGGAGGTTCGTGTTGGGATTCTCTCATATCACTTGGCCCTTGAGTCGAGTCACTAAGGGAGGAGCGAGAGCAAAAATTTTTTGGTCGGAACCTCAACAGAAGGTGTTCACAGAACTGAAAAACCGCCTCTGTTCTGCCCCAGTGCTCACTTTACCAGACTTGCAACAGCCATTTGAGATCGAGACAGATGCCTCTGACTATGCTATTAGGGCAGTTCTTACTCAACAGGGACATCCAGTGGCATTTCACAGTGAGACATTGTCTGACACAGTTCGCAAGTACCCCACATATGACAAAGAAATGTACTCCATTGTGCAAGCTTGTCGACAATGGAAGCATTACATTTTGGGCAAGGAAACAATCATCCACACAGACCACAGGCCCCTGCAGTTTATACAGACACAAGGGAAGTTGCAGAATGATCGCCATCAGAAGTGGTCCACATATCTGCAACAGTTTCATTTGAAAATCAAGTACAAGAAGGGTAGCACCAATCATGTTGCAGACTGCCTCAGCCGACCACCGATCGTGGCGCTCACCACTGTGCTCAACTCTTGTGGGCACGAGACTTTTGATTGGCCGCTTCTCTATGAGAGTGACCCATAATTCGGCCAAACTTACAAGGCACTCTTGGGGGGTACGCAAGTTCCAAATTTTCACCTCCAAGATGCACTTTTATGTCACATGGGACACCTTTGTGTTCCTTCAAGTGAGTGTGCCAAGATGATATGGGAAGCACACTACAGTCGAGTCGCTGGGCATTTCGGGGTCGAGAAAACAGTAGCAATCCTGCAGAAGTATTTCTATTGGCCGAACCTTCGAAAGGATGTCGAGAAGCACATCAGATCCTGCACTGCTTGTGCCATTTCCAAACCGACCATCAAGAAGAAAGGCCTATATACTCCTCTACCTACCCCTAGTCGACCTTGGGAATCCATCTCCATGGATTACATGTCGGGCCTGCCTTCTACTAAGCAGGGAAATGACTGTGTTTTTGTGGTCGTCGACAGATTCTCGAAAGGTGGCAACATTGGCATTTCTTAGGAACCAATATCACGGCAACTCTTGCTAAAATACTACTTTGACAGAGTGAGAGTGCACCTGGAATCCAGTCCATGAGGCTGGGATAGCAGGTTCCTCAGCACATTTTGGTCTAGCCTCTGGTCGATGTTGGATACCAAGCTCACCAAGTCCACATCTTTCCATTCCCAAACAGATGGCCAGACAGAGGTCGTCAACAGAATGATTGTACACATTCTGCACATGTACAATTCAAAGCATCCACGCACATGGGACGAGAGCCTCCCTTATGTACAACATAGTTATAATCGGGCTCTCCACAGTTCAATCGGCCATAGCCCCTTTCAGGTGGGCTTGGGATTCCAGCCACTATGTCCCATTGACGTAGCCATGCCATTTGCAGCTGCTCAGGCCAATTCAGCTCATGTCCAGTCTGAAGTTGACAAAGCAAGTAGCTTCATCGAGCGCATTCAACACATCCGCCAACAAGTTCATGATATATTGGACAGAGCCAATGCGAAGTACAAGCAGCGCCATGATCAACACCGGGTGCCACACCACTTCCAGGTGGGCGACAAAGTATGGCTACATTTTCAGAAGGAGCGCCTCACTGGACCTCACCGCAAGCTTCGCCCGCTCCGATACGGGCCGTACACCATCACCAAGGCTGTAGGTAACAATGCCTTCGAGCTTAGTATTCCACCATTCCTTGGTCTGCACCCAGTCTTCAATGTGAATCGCCTTCGTCCTTACTTTCCACCTCTACTGGACACCTTGGACATTGCAGAACAACTCACACCAACAGAGTTAAACCCAGACTGCATGGATCAGGCCACCACAGATTGTATCATGGACATGCAAATCAAGAACACTCGTCAACAGCAGATCCAACTGTATCGGGTTGTCAAAGCTGGCCAACTCCTGCACCAAGGAAAGTGGTTCACCAGGGACCAAGTTCAGCAGAAATTTCCTCATCTCATGGGGGAACTTAACGCAATGGGGACCATTGCTTCCTAAGGGGGGAGGAATGATCCAGGTGGATATTGGTGGTCACCCGCCTATTCCACTTGGGGCTCCACCATTGTCTATTTCAGTTTTTCAGTTTCGGCACGGTTTACTATTTTTAGCAGTTTTTCGGGTCCTAAACTTCCGGAGCCGTTTTGAGGCCCTAAACGACGTTTTTTGGGAAAACGGAGAGCAACATGGGTCCATGGACCGATGTTGCTCATTCCAAATTTGTAGTCCTCGGATAGATCTTTCTAACGAGGTATGGTACGCGTCAAACGAAGATCGTATGCCAAAATTACGCCCCTGGGAATTTGAAACACCAATTTACCCAAACGGGGCCCATAGTTTTGGCGCTTCATCTCCTAGGGTTAGGGTTTTGGCTGTTTAGGATTTCCCATTGTTTCTAAATGATAAATAGGCCTAGGAGCCTCATTGTCGCTTCCGGTTCGAGCACACGCCAAGCGCCACATCTCTTCTCGAGAGATAGCCGCTACCAGCGCCCTAGCTAGTTTTATTTCCATTCTATCTGTAAGCAAATTTCAGTTCTTTGATATTAATGAAATGAAGTGTTATTTCCGCTGCATCTCTATATTTATGGTTATATGTTTTTTCTGTTGCGTTCCTGCATAAATCCAGATCAGTGGTATCAGAGCGGTCTGCTTTTTTCTCTATCCTTCTTTCCATGTCCCCAACGAGGTCGGGGTATAAGGAGCTAGCGCTCGATCTGGTGGAACCTTTGCAAGATCAGCCTCGCAAACCTCGACGGACGCCCATGGGGGACGAAAAGAAAGATGAGGGAGCAGGAGATCCTATCAAAATATTGCTCGAGGAGGCCCTCGAAAAAAAAAGGAACGCGATGATGGATAACTTTGCTCAGATCCTTCAACGGCTACCCACCGGCGGCGCATCTGCATCCAGCAGCCACTCTGGAGGCGCGACTCCTTTTAAGGTACAAGTAAATCTTGACATTCCCATATTTGAGGGTCAAATAGACGCAGATGCGGTAGATAGATGGTTGAATCTGTTAGAAGGATATTTCTCGGTTCATGACTTTTCAGACCGGGAGAAGATTATTTTTGCACTCCTCAAAGCTACCCCCCATGTTAAGGACGGGTGGGAAACCTACTGTGAGAACAAGGACCAGACAGAACCCTCTCTGTTCTCGGCTGTACCAACTTGGAATTCTTTCCGAGACGCCGTCAAGGAACAGTACTATCCCGTGGGGAGCTATGAGGACAAGTACATACAATGGACCACGCTTCGACAACAAAGGGATCAAGATGTGCATGAGCTGACGAATCTGTTCCATATCCTCCGCACAAAGTTGGGTATCAAAGATACAGAGAAACATCTGGTGCTAAAGTATCGCAGCTGTCTGCACAGATACATTTAGGAGGAAATGGAGTTCCTCGACATCTCCTCGCTTGGTACGGCATACCGGTATGCTGCCAAGATTGCTGCAAATTCGGCGTAAGAAGTAGACTTTGGATCTCGAATCAAAAGCAAGGGAAAGAAGCCCCAAACCATGTCCTGCGACGAGCCAAGGCATGGCGTTGGAAGACAACTCATCGAAGCCACAAGAAAAGAACAACACTCGCAAAGCTAAAGAAGGACACGGAAAGTGGTGGAGTCTTGCCAAGAGCTCCACTCACAACACAAGTGAGTGTCCCGGAAGCAGCCGCTCGTGGCCGAGATGAGGCTTCTGAGTCGATGCATGCTCCGACTCCGACCGAACTCGAAAAGGCGAATCAAAAAGGGAAACCGCATTATTGATGCGAGCCCAACGCCACCGTTGCCACTACAAAGATCCAAAAGGGAGGAACCGAAGATCCGCAGGAGGAGGAACATCTCTTCCACTCCCAGATGTGGGTAAAGGGCTCCCCGGTATAGTTCATTGTCGACAATGGGAGCCAAAAGAACCTCATTTCAGCAGACGCCGTGAAGCGGTTGGGCTTGCCGACCACAGCTTACCCACATCCATACACCATCGGGTGGCTTCGCCAAGGAAGAGATCTCTGCATCAGCAGGCAGTGTCGCCTTCCCTATAGCATCAAGCCCTTCACGGATGAGGTATTATGTGACGTTGCTCCTATTGATGTTTCTGATGTATTATTAAGACAACCATACTTGTGAAAGCGTCATGTTGTGTATGAGTCTCGACCTCATGCTATTATTTTTACTTTGGGAAATAATTTGTACAGGATACCAGAGGTACCACCTCCTGCCGCTATCTCTTTGGTTACTGCAAAACAATGCAGTAAGCTCATTTCCCAAACCAGGAAATTTGTTTTCCTGATGATCCACCCCAGGGCAAGAAGAAGACTGTGGCCACGACCTCCAGACAGGGCTCCTCTACACAACAACAACAAATGGATAAGGTTTTGGAGGAGTACGGGGACATATTCACCTCACCCATAGGGGTTCCTCTGCACTGTCAGGTCAAGCACCCGATTGATCTAACCCCAGGTGCGCCGCTACCCAATGGACCGATCTATCGACGCTCTGTTTCCGGAAAATGATGAAATTCGAAGAGGTCTAATTCAGACGTGCAAAGGTCACATCGACTCGGCCCACGCCCCGTGGGAGCCCGATCGTGTTGGTACAGAAGAAGGATGGGACGTGGAGACTCGTATCGACTATCGGCGTTCGATCAAGATCGATCGTCCGAATAGGTACCAATCCCACGGATTGGATGACCTTCTCCGGACCAACTCAAAGGTAAAATATTTCGCAAGATCGACTTGAAGTCTGGGTATCACCAGGTACCAATTGAACCCTCCGATGTGTGGAAGACTGCCTTCAAAGCCAAGGAAGGCCTTTTCGAATGGTTGTTCATGCCTTTCGGGTTGACGAATGCTCCCGCCACCTTCATGAGGATGATGGATGACATCTTGCAGCCATTCAGCAACTCATTTGTAGTGGTGTACTTGGATGACATTCTGATCTTCAGCCAGACTTGGGAAGAGCACCTTCACCACATCCAACAAGTCCTCCAAACACCGCGGCAACACAGGTTGTGTGCGAATTTGGAGAAGTGCACTTTTGGCATGACCCAGGTTCAATATCTGGGATACATTATTGATGAAAGGGGGGTGCATGTGGATCCAGCCAAGATCCAATTCATTCTTGTGATCGCTGCTCTGCATTCCACTATAACCGCAGCTTCTGCCCTCCTTTTCCGGGTCTTGCTAATTTCTACCGTGAGGTTCGTGTTGATTCTCTCATATCACTTGGCCCTTGAGTCAAGTCACCAAGGGAGGAGCAAGAGCAAAAATTTTTTGGTCGGAACCTCAACAGAAGGCATTCACAGAATTGAAAAATCGCCTCTGTTCTGCCCCAGTGCTCACTTTACCAGACTTGCAACAGCCATTTGAGATCGAGACAGATGCCTCTGACTATGCTATTGGAGCAGTTCTTATTCAACAGGGACATCCAGTGGCATTTCACAGTGAGACATTGTCTGACACAGTTCGCAAGTACCCCACATATGACAAAGAAATGTACTCCATTGTGCAAGCTTATCGACAATGGAAGCATTACATTTTGGGCAAGGAAACAATCATCCACATAGACCACAGGCCCCTGCAGTTTATACAGACACAAGGGAAGTTGTAGAATGATCGCCATCAGAAGTGGTCCACATATCTGCAACAGTTTCATTTGAAAATCAAGTACAAGAAGGGTAGCACCAATCATGTTGCAGACTGCCACAGCCGACCACCGATCGTGGCGCTCACCACTGTGCTCAACTCTTGTGGGCACGAGATTTCTGATTGGCCGCTTCTCTATGAGAGTGACCCAAAATTCGGCCAAACTTACAAGGCACTCTTGGGGGGTACGCAAGTTCCAAAATTTCACCTCCAAGATGCACTTTTATGTCACATGGGACACCTTTGTGTTCCTTCAAGCAAGCGTGCCAAGATGATATGGGAAGCACACTACAGTCAAGTCGCTGGGCATTTCGGGGTCGAGAAAACAGTAGCAATCCTGCAGAAGTATTTCTATTGGCCGAACCTTCGAAAGGATGTCGAGAAGCACATCATATCCTGCACTGCTTGTGCCATTGCCAAACTGACCATCAAGAAGCAAGGCCTATATACTCCTCTACCTACCCCTAGTCGACCTTGGGAATCCATCTCCATGGATTACATGTCGGGCCTGCCTTCTACTAAGCAGGGAAATGACTTTGTTTTTGTGGTCGTCGATAGATTCTCGAAGATGGCCATTATGGCGGCCTGCAAGAAGAATATAACAGCAGAAGCCACTGCTAAACTCTTCTTTGAACGAGTGTGGGTGCACTTTGGGATCCCACAGTCTATCATATCAGATCGGGATAGCAGGTTCCTCAGCACATTTTGGTCCAGCCTCTGGTTGATGTTGGATACCAAGCTCACCAAGTCCACAGCTTTCCATCCCCAAACAGATGGCCAGACAGAGGTCGTCAACAGAATGATTGTACACATTCTGCGCATGTATAATTAAAAGCATCCACGCACATGGGACGAGAGCCTCCCCTATGTACAACATAGTTATAATCGGGCTCTCCACAATTCAATCGGCCATAGCCCCTTTCAGGTGGGCTTGGGATTCCAGCCACTATGTCCCATTGACGTAGGCATGCCATTTGCAGTTGCTATGACCGATTCAGCTCATGTCCAGTCTGAAGTTGACAAAGCAAGTAGCTTCATCGAGCGCATTCAACACATCCACCAACAGGTTCATGATATATTGGATAGAGCCAATGCCAAGTACAAGCAACGCCATGATCAACATCGGGTGCCACACAACTTCCAGGTGGGCGACAAAGTATGGCTACATTTGCAGAAGGAGCGCCTCACTGGACCCCACCGCAAGCTTCGCCCGCTCCGATACGGGCTGTACACCATCACCAAGGCTGTAGGGAATAATGCCTTCGAGCTCAGTATTCCACCATTCCTTGGTCTGCACCCAGTCTTCAATGTGTATCGCCTTCGTCCTTACTTCCCACCTCTACTGGACACCTCGGACATTGCAGAACAACTCACACCAACATAGTTAAATCCAGACTGCATGGAATAGGCCACCACAGATTGTATCATGGACATGCAAATCAAGAACACTCGCCAGCAGAAGATCCAACTATATCGGGTTGTCAAAGCTGGCCAACTCCTGCACCAAGGAAAGTGGTTCACCAGGGACCAAGTTCAGCATAAATTTCCTCATCTCATGGAGGAACTTAACGCAATGGGGACCATTGCTTCCTAAGGGGGGAGGAATGATCCAGGTGGATATTGGTGGTCACCCGCTTATTCCACTTGGGGCTCCACCATTGTCTATTTCAGTTTTTCAGTTTCGGCACAGTTTACTATTTTTAGCAGTTTTTCGGGTCCTAAACTTCCGGAGCCGTTTTGAGGCCCTAAACGACGTTTTTTGGGAAAAAGGAGAGCAACATGGGTCCATGGACCAATTTTTCTCGTTCCAAATTTGTATTCCTCGGATAGATCTTTCTAACGAGGTATGGTACGCGTCAAACGGAGATCGTATGCCAAAGTTACGCCCCTGGGAAGTTGAAACACCAATTTACCCAAACGGGGCCCATAGTTTTGGCGCTTCATCTCCTAGGATTAGGGTTTTGGCTGTTTAGGATTTCCCATTGTTTCTAAATAATAAATAGGCCCTCGAGCCTCATTGTAACTCAGTTCAGAGGCTGTAGCCGCCACATCTCTTCTCAGAGATAGCTACCAGCGCCCTAGCTAGTTTTATTTCCATTCTGTCTGTAAGAAAATTTCAGTTCTTTGATATTAATGAAATGAAGTGTTATTTCCGCCGCATCTCTGTATTTATGGTTATATGTTTATTCTGTTGCGTTCCTGCATAAATCCGGATCAGTGGTATCAGAGCGGTCTGCTTTTTCTCGATCCTTCTTTGCATGTCCTCAACGAGGTCGGGGTATAAGGAGCTAGGGCTTGATCTGGTGGAACCTTTGCAAGATCAGCCTCGCAAACCTCGACGGACGCCCATGGGGGACGAAAAGAAAGATGAGGGAGCAGGAGATCCTATCAAAATATTGCTCGAGGAGGCCCTCGAAAAAAAAAGGAACGCGATGATGGATAACTTTGCTCAGATCCTTCAACGGCTACCCACCGGCGGCGCATCTGAATCCAGCAGCCACTCTGGAGGCCCGACTCCTTTTAAGGTACCAGTAAATCTTGACATTCCCATATTTGAGGGTCAAATAGACACAGATGCCATAGATAGATGGTTGAATCTGTTAGAAGTATATTTTCTCGGTTCATGACTTTTCAGACCGGGAGAAGATTATTTTTGCACTCCTCAAAGCTACCCCCCATGTTAAGGACTGGTGGGAAACCTACTATAAGAACAAGGACCAGATAGAACCCTCTCTGTTCTTGGCCATACCAACTTGGAATTCTTTCCGAGACGCTGTCAAGGAACAGTACTATCCCGTTGGGAGCTATGAGGACAAGTACATACAATGGACCACGCTGCGACAACAAAGGGATAGAGATGTGCATGAGCTGACGAATCTGTTCCATACCCTGCGCACAAAGTTGGGTATCAAAGATTCAGAGAAACATCTGGTGCTAAAGTATCGCAGCTATCTGCACAGATACATTCAGGAGGAAATGTAGTTCCTCGACATCTCCTCGCTTGGTACGGCATACCGGTATGCTGCCAAGATTGAGCAGAAATTCAAGCAGAAGAAGCGATACTTTGGATCTGCAAATCAAAAGCAAGGGAAAGGTCCTTCCAAACTGCAGAACAAAGGACAGAGCCAAGGCATGGCGGCTAAAGACAACTCATCGAAGCCACAAGAAAAGAACAGCACTGCAAAGCCAAAGAAGGACACGGGAAAGTGGTGTGAGTTCCATAAGAGCTCCACTCACAACACAAGTGAGTGCTCTGTGCTGCTAGCTTGCCTAGGTGGCCGAGATGAGGGCTTCCGAGTCGATGTGATGCTATGACTCGAATCGAACCTTAAAAAGGCAATGAAAAAGGGAAATGTATTTACCGATGCGGAGCCCAACGCCACTGTTGCCACTACAAAGATCCAAAAGGAGGAACCAGAAGATCCAGAGGAGGAGGAACGTCTCTTCCACTCCCAGATGTGGGTAAACGGCTCCCCGGTATAGTTCATTGTCGACAATGGGAGCCAAAAGAACCTCATTTTAGCAGACGTCGTGAAGCGGTTGGGCTTGCCGACCACAGCTCACCCACATCCACACACCATCGGGTGGCTTCACCAAGGACGAGATCTCCGCGTCAGCAGGTAGTGTCGCCTTCCCTATAGCATCAAGCCCTTCACGGATGAGGTATTATGTGACGTTGCTCCTATTGATGTTTCTGATGTATTATTAGGACAACCATACTTGTGGAAGCATCATGCTGTGTATGAGTCTCGACCTCGTGTTGTTATTGTTACTTTGGGAAATAAGTTGTACAGGATACCAGAGGTACCGCCTCCTGCAGGTATCTCTTTGGTTACTGCAAAACAATGCAGTAAGCTCATTTCCAAAACCAAGAAATTTGTTTTCCTGATGATCCGCCCCAGGGCAAGAAGAAGACTGTGGCCATGACCTCCACACAGGGCTCCTCTACACAACAACAACAAATGGATAAGATTGTTTAGGAGTACGGGGACATATTCACCTCACCCATAGGGGTTCCTCTGCACTGTCAGGTCAAGCACCCGATTGATCTAACCCCAGGTGCGCCGCTACCTAATGGACCGATCTATCGACGCTCTGTTCTGGAGAATGATGAAATCAAGAGGGCGCATTCAGAGCCGCGTGCAGCGTTCACATCGCATCAAGTTCATCGCCCGTGGGAGCCCGATCGTGTTGGTACAAAAGAAGGATGGGACGTGGAGACTTGTATTGACTATCTACACCGAAAGATCACCGTCCAAAATAGGCACCCAATCCGCCCGATCGATGACCTTCTGACCCAACTCAAAGGTGCAAAATATCATGCGCATCGACCCATGAAGTCCGGGTATCACCTGTGAAAATCCGAACTCCTCTCGATGTGGAAGACTACCTTCAAAGCGTGAAGGCCTTTTTCGAATGGTCAATATGCCTTTGGCCGACGACGTTCCGCTAATTGCATGAGGATGATGGATGACATCTTGCGGCCATTCACCAACTCATTTGTAGTGGTGTACTTGGATGACATTCTGATCTTCAGCTAGACTTGGGAAGAGCACCTTCACCACATCCAACAACTCCTCCAAACAATGAGGCAACACAAGTTGTGTGCCAATTTGGAGAAGTGCACTTTTGGCATGACCCAGGTTCAATATCTGGGATACATTATTGATGAAAGGGGGGTGCGTGTGGATCCAGCCAAAATCCGAGCCATTCGGGACTGGCCAGCCCCAACCACTATAACAGAGCTTCGCAGCTTTCTGGGTCTTGCTAATTTCTACCGGAGGTTCGTGTTGGGATTCTCTCATATCACTTGGCCCTTGAGTCAAGTCACTAAGGGAGGAGCGAGAGCAATTTTTTGTTGTCGAACCTCAATGTATACATTCATAGAATTGAAAAATCGCCTTTGTTTTGCCCCAGTGCTCACTTTACCAGACTTGCAACAACCATTTGAGATCAAGACATATGCCTCTGATTATGTTATTGGGGCAGTTCTTACTCAACAGGGACATTCAGTGGCATTTCACAGTGAGACATTGTCTGACACAGTTCGCAAGTATCCCACTTATGACAAAGAAATGTATTCCATTGTGCAAGCTTGTCGACAATGGAAGCATTACATTTTGGGGAAGGAAACAATCATCCACACAGACTACCGGCCCCTGCAGTTTATACAGACACAAGGGAAGTTGCAGAATGATCGCCATCAGAAGTGGTCCACATATCTGCAACAGTTTCATTTGAAAATCAAGTACAAGAAGGGTAGCACCAATCATGTTGCAGACTGCCTCAGCCGACCACCGATCGTGGCGCTCAACACTGTGCTCAACTCTTGTGGGCACGAGATTTCTGATTGGCCGCTTCTCTATGAGAGTGACCCAGAATTCGGCCAAACTTACAAGGCACTCTTGGGGGGTACGCAAGTTCCAAAATTTCACCTCCAAGATGCACTTTTATGTCACATGGGACACCTTTAACTCCTTCAAGCTAGGGTGCCAAGATGATATGGGCGATACGCGCCGGAATGGCCGGGCATTTTCGGGGGTCGAGAAAATAGTAGCAATTCTTAAGTATTTCTATTCCCCCGAACCTTCGAAAGGATGTCGAGAAGCACATCAGATCCCGCACTCGTCGGTGCCATTGCCAACCCGACCATCAAGAAGCAAGGGCTCTATACTTCGCTACCTACCCCTAGTCGACCTTGGGAATCCATCTCCATGGATTACATGTCAAGCCTTCCTTCTACTAAGCATGGAAATGACTATGTTTTCGTGGTCATCGATAGATTCTCAAAGATGGCCATTCTGGTGGCCCGCAAGAAGAATATCACAGTAAAAGCCACTACTAAACTCTTCTTTGAACAAGTGTGGGTGCACTTTGGGATCCCGCAGTCTATCATATCAGATCGTGATAGCAGGTTCCTCAACACATTTTGGTCCAGCCTTTGGTCAATGTTGGACACCAAGCTCACCAAGTCCACAGCTTTCCATCCCCAAACTGATGGCCAGATAGAGGTTTTCAACAGGATGATTGCACACATTCTGCGCATGTAAAATTAAAAGCATCCACGCACATGGGATGAGAGCCTTCCCTATGTACAACACAGTTATAACGGTTTCCACGCTCATCGTCATAGCCCCTTTCGTGGGTCAGATTCCACCACTATGTCCCATTGACGTAGCCATGCCATTTGCAGCTTCTCAGGCCGATTCAGCTCATGTCCAGTCTGAAGTTGACAAAGCAAGTAGCTTCATCGAGCGAATTCAACACATCCGCCAACAGGTTCATGATATATTGGACAGTGCCAATGCGAAGTACAAGCAGCACCATGATCAACACCGGGTGCCACACAACTTCCAGGTGGGCGACAAAGTATGGCTACATTTGCAGAAGAAGCGCCTCACTGGACCCCACCGCAAGCTTCGTCCGCTCCGATACGGGCCGTACACCATCACCAAGGCTATAGGGAACAATGCCTTTGAGATTAGTATTCCTCCATTCCTTGGTCTGCACCCAGTCTTCAATGTGGATCGCCTTCATCCTTACTTCCCACCTCTACTGGACACCTCGGACATTGCAGAACAACTCACACCAACAAAGTTAAACCCAGACTGCATGGAACAGGCCACCGCGTATTGTATCATGGACATGCAAATCAAGAACACTCGCCAGCGGTTATTCAACTATAGCTCTCCAAGTTCAAAGCCGGCCAACTCCGGCACCAAGGAAAGTGGTTCACCAGGGACCAAGTTCAAATAGAATTTCTCATCTCATGGAGGAACTTAACGCAATGGGGACCATTGCTTCCTAAGGGGGGAGGAATGATCTGTGGATATTGGTGGTCACCGCCTATTCCACTGGGGCTCCACCATTTGCCGATTTCTTAGCTTTTTCTGGGCCAACAATTTACTATTTTTAGCGCTTTTCGGTCCTAAACTTCCGGAGCCGTTTTGAGGCCCTAAACGACGTTTTTTGGGAAAACGGAGGGCAACATGGGTCCATGGACCGATGTTGCCCGTTCCAAATTTGTAGTCCTCGGATAGATCTTTCTAACGAGGTATGGTACGCATCAAACGGAGATCGTATGCCAAAGTTACGCCCTTGGGAAGTTGAAACACCAATTTACCCAAACTGGGCCCATAGTTTTGGCGCTTCATCTCCTAGGGTTAGGGTTTTGGCTGTTTAGGATTTCCCATTGTTTCTAAATGATAAATAGGCCCTCGAGCCTCATTGTAACATAGTTCAGAGGCCTGTAGCCGCCACATCTCTTCTCAGAGATAGCTACCAGCGACCTACCTAGTTTTATTTCCATTCTGTCTGTAAGCAAATTTCAGTTCTTTGATATTAATGAAATGAAGTGTTATTTCCGCTGCATCTCTGTATTTATGTTTATATGTTTATTCTGTTGCGTTCCTGCATAAATCCGGATCAGTGGTATCAGAGGGGTCTGCTTTTTCTCGATCCTTCTTTGCATGTCCCCAACGAGGTCATGGTATAAGGAGCTAGGGCTTGATCTGGTGGAACCTTTGCAAGATCAGCCTCGCAAACCTCGACGGACGCCCATGGGGGACGAAAAGAAAGATGAGGGAGCAGGAGATCCTATCAAAATATTGCTCGAGGAGGCCCTCGAAAAACAAAGGAACGCGATGATGGATAGCTTTGCTCAGATCCTTCAATGGCTGCCCACCGGCGGCGCATCTGCATCCAGTAGCCACTCTAGAGTTGCGACTCCCTTTAAGGTACAAGTAAATTTTGACATTCCCATATTTGAGGGTCAAATAGACGCAGATGCCGTAGATAGATGGTTGAATCTCTTAGAAGGATATTTCTCTGTTCATGACTTTTCAGACCGGGAGAAGATTATTTTTGCACTCCTCAAAGCTACCCCCCATGTTAAGGACTGGTGGGAAACCTACTGTGAGAACAAGGACCAGATAGAACCCTCTCTGTTATCGGCCGTACCAACTTGGAATTATTTCTGAGATGCCGTCAAGGAACAGTACTATCCCGTGGGGAGCTATGAGGACAAGTACATACAATGGACCACGCTGCGACAACAAAGGGATCAAGATGTGCATGAGCTGACGAATCTGTTCCATACCCTGCGCACAAAGTTGGGTATAAAAGATTCAGAGAAACATTTGGTGCTAAAGTATCGCAGCTGTCTGCACAGATACATTCAGGAGGAAATGGAGTTCCTCGACATCTCCTCGCTTGGTACGGCATACCGGTATGCGGCCAAGATTGAGCAGAAATTCAAACAGAAGAAGCGAGACTTTGGATCTGTGAATCAAAAGCAAGGAAAAGGTGCTTCCAAACCGCAGAACAAAGGACAGAGCATGGCGACTAAAGACAACCCGTCAAAGCCACAAGAAAAGAACAACACCGTAAAGCCAAAGAAGGACACGGAAAAGTGGTGTGAGTTCCATAAGAGCTCCACTCACAACACAAGTGAGTGTCGGGCCAAGCAGTCGCTAGTGGCCGAGATGAGGGCTTCTGAGTCAGATGCATGCTCTGACTCCGAATCAGAACCTGAAAAGGCGAATGAAAAATGGAAACAGATTATTGATGCAGAGCCCAACGCCATTGTTGCCACTACAAAGATCCAAAAGGAGGAATCGGAAGATCCAGAGGAGGAGGAACGTCTCTTCCACTCCCATATGTGGGTAAAGGGCTCCCCGGTATAATTCATTGTCGACAATGGGAGCCAAAAGAACCTCATTTTAGCAGACGCCGTGAAGCGGTTGGGCTTGCCGACCACAGCTCACCCACATCCATACACCATCAGGTGGCTTCACCAAGGACGAGATCTCCGCGTCAGCAGGCAGTGTCGCCTTCCCTATAGCATCAAGCCCTTCACGGATGAGGTATTATGTGACGTTGCTCCTGTTGATGTTTCTGATGTATTATTAAGACAACCATACTTGTGGAAGCGTCATGTTGTGTATGAGTCTCAACCTCGTGTCGTTATTATTACTTTGGGAAATAAGTTGTACAGGATATCAGAGGTAACACCTCCTGTCGATATCTCTTTGGTTACTGCAAAACAATGCAGTAAGCTCATTTCCCAAACCAGGAAATTTGTTTTCCTGATGATCCGCCCCAAGGCAAGAAGAAGACTGTGGCCACGACCTCCAGACAGGGCTCCTCTACACAACAACAACAAATGGATAAGGTTGTGGAGGAGTACGGGGACATATTCACCTCACCCATAGGGGTTCCTCTGCACTGTCAGGTCAAGCACCCGATTGATCTAACCCCAGGTGCGCCGCTACCTAATGGACCGATCTATCGACGCTTTGTTCTGGAGAATGATGAAATCAAGAGGCAGATTCAGGAGCTGTTGCAGAAAGGTCACATCAGACGAAGTTCATCGCCCTGTGGGAGCCCGATCGTGTTGGTACAGAAGAAGGATGGGACGTGGAGACTCTGTATTGACTATCGGGCGCTGAACAAGATCACTGTCCGGAATAGGTACCCAATCCCACGGATTGATGACCTTTTGGACCAACTCAAAGGTGCAAAATATTTCAGCAAGATCGACCTGAAGTCTGGGTATCACCAGGTACCAATTGAACCCTCCGATGTGTGGAAGACTGCCTTCAAAGCCAAGGAAGGCCTTTTCGAATGGCCGGTCATGCCTTTCGGGTTGACGAATGCTCCCGCCACCTTCATGAGGATGATGGATGACATCTTGCGGCCATTCACCAACTCATTTGTAGTGGTGTACTTGGATGATATTCTGATCTTCAGCCAGACTTGGGAAGAGCACCTTCACTACATCCGACAAGTCCTCCAAACACTGCGGCAACACAAGTTGTGTGCCAATTTGGAGAAGTGCACTTTTGGCATGACCCAGGTTCAATATCTGGGATACATTATTGATGAAAGGGGGGTGCATGTGGATCCAGCCAAGATCCAAGTCATTCGGGATTGGCCACCCCCAACCACTATAACAGAGCTTCGCAGCTTTCTGGGTCTTGCTAATTTCTACCGGAGGTTCGTGTTGGGATTCTCTCATATCACTTGGCCCTTGAGTCAAGTCACCAAGGGAGGAGCGAGAGCAAAAAAATTTTGGTCGGAACCTCAACAGAAGGCGTTCACAGAATTGAAAAATCGACTCTGTTCTGCCCCAGTGCTCACTTTACCAGACTTGCAACAGCCATTTGAGATCGAGACAGATGCCTCTGACTATGCTATTGGGGCAGTTCTTACTCAACAGGGACATCCAGTGGAATTTCATAGTGAGACATTGTCTGACACAGTTCGCAAGTACCCCACATATGACAAAGAAATGTACTCCATTGTGCAAGCTTGTTGACAATGGAAGCATTACATTTTGGGCAAGGAAACAATCATCCACACAGACCACAGGCCCCTGCCGTTTATACAGACACAAGGGAAGTTGCAGAATGATCGCCATCAGAAGTGGTCCACATATCTGCAACAGTTTCATTTGAAAATCAAGTACAAGAAGGGTAGCACCAATCATGTTGCAGACTGCCTCAGCCGACCACCGATCGTGGCGCTCACCATTGTGCTCAACTCTTGTGGGCACGAGATTTTTGATTGGCCGCTTCTCTATGAGAGTGAACCAGAATTCGGCCAAACTTACAAGGCACTCTTGGGGGGTACGCAAGTTCCAAAATTTCACCTCCAAGATGCACTTTTATGTCACATGGGACACCTTTGTGTTCCTTCAAGCGAGCGTGCCAAGATGATATGGGAAGCACACTATAGTCGAGTCGCTGGGCATTTTGGGGTCGAGAAAACAGTAGCAATCTTGCAGAAGTATTTCTATTGGCCGAACCTTCGAAATAATGTCGAGAAGCACATCAGATCCTGCACTGCTTGTGCCATTGCCAAACCGACCATCAAGAAGCAAGGCCTATATACTCCTCTACCTACCCCTAGTCGACCTTGGGAATCCATCTCCATGGATTACATGTCGGCCCTGCCTTCTACTAAGCAGGGAAATGACTGTGTTTTTGTGGTCGTCGACAGATTCTCGAAGATGGCCATTATGGCGGCCTGCAAGAAGAATATCACAGCAGAAGCCACTGCTAAACTCTTCTTTGAACGAGTGTGGGTGCACTGTGGGATCCCACAGTCTATCATATCAGATCGGGATAGCAGGTTCCTCAGCACATTTTGGTCCAGCCTCTGGTCGATGTTGGATACCAAGCTCACCAAGTCCATAGCTTTCCATCCCCAAACAGATGGCCAGAAAAAGGTCGTCAACAGAATGATTGTACACATTCTGCGCATGTACAATTAAAAGCATCCACGCACATGGGACGAGAGCCTCCCTTATGTACAACATAGTTATAACCAGGCTCTCCATAGTTCAATTGGCCATAGCCCCTTTCAGGTGGGCTTGGGATTCCAGCCACTATGTCCCATTGACGTAGCCATGCCATTTGCAGCTGCTCAGGCCGATTCAGCGCACGTCCAGTCTGAAGTCGACAAAGCAAGTAGCTTCATCGAGCGCATTCAACACATCCGCCAACAGGTTCATGATATATTGGACAGAGCTAATGCGAAGTACAAGCAGCGCCATGATCAACACCGGGTGCCACACAACTTCTGTGGGGACACAGCATGGCTACATTTGCAGTAAGGAGCGCATGACTGGGCCCAACCATAAGCTTTGACCGCTCCGATACGGCCGTACACCATCACCAAGGTTGTAGGGAACAATGCCTTTCGAGCTCGCATTTCACCATTCCTCGTCCCGCACCCGCCTTCAATGATCGCCTTCGTCCTTACTTCCCACCTCTACTGGACACCTCAGACATTGCAGAACAACTCACACCAACTGAGTTAAATCCAGACTGCATGGAACAGGCCACCACAGATTGCATTATGGACATGCAAATCAAGAACACTCGCCAGCAGCAGATCCAACTATATCGGTTGTCAAAGCTGGCCAACTCCTGCACCAAGGAAAGTGGTTCACCAGGGACCAAGTTCAGCAGAAATTTCCTCATCTCATGGAGGAACTTAACGCAATGGGGACCATTGCTTACTAAGGGGGGAGGAATGATCCAGGTGGATATTGGTGGTCACCTGCCTATTCCACTTGGGGCTTCACCATTGTCGATTTCAGTTTTTTAGTTTCGGCACAGTTTACTATTTTTAGCAGTTTTTTGGGTCCTAAACTTCCGGAGCTATTTTGAGGCCCTAAACGACGTTTTTTTGGAAAACGGAGAGCAACATGGCACTCTAGACCAATTTTTTTTGTTCCAAGTTTGTAGTCCTTGGATAGATGTTTCTAACGAGGTATCGTACGCGTCAAACGGAGATCGTATGCCAAAGTTACGCCCCTGGGAAGTTGAAACACCAATTTACCCAAACGGGGCCCATAGTTTTGGCGCTTCATCTCCTAGGGTTAGGGTTTTGGCTGTTTAGGATTTCCCATTGTTTTTAAATGATAAATAGGCCCTCGAGCCTCATTGTAACTCAGTTCAGAGGCCTGTAGCCGCCACATCTCTTCTCAGAGATAGCTACCAGCGCCCTAGCTAGTTTTATTTCCATTATGTCCGTAAGCAAATTTCAGTTCTTTGATATTAATGAAATGAAGTGTTATTTCCGCTACATCTCTGTATTTATGGTTATATGTTTATTATGTTGCGTCTCGCATCCCAATATGGTAAAGGTATCGCAGCTATTCGCTTTATTCTCGATCCTTCATCGCACAGTCCCCAACGAGGCTCAGGTATAAGGAGTTAGGCTCGATCTGGTGGAACCTTTGCAAGATCAGCCTGGAAAATCCCGACGGACGCCCATGGGGGACGAAAAGAAAGACGAGGGAGCAGGAGATCCTATCAAAATATTGCTCGAGGAGGCCCTCGAAAAACAAAGGAACGCGAAGATGGATAACTTTGCTCAGATCCTTCAACGGCTGCCCACCGGCGGCGCATCTGCATCCAGTAGCCACTCTGGAGTTGCGACTCCCTTTAAGGTACAAGTAAATTTTGACATTCCCATATTTGAGGGTCAAACAGACGCAGATGCCGTAGATAGATGGTTGAATCTATTAGAAGGATATTTCTCTGTTCATGACTTTTCAGACCGGGAGAAGATTATTTTTGCACTCCTCAAAGCTACCCCCCATGTTAAGGACTGGTGGGAAACCTACCGTGAGAACAAGGACCAGACAGAACCCTCTCTGTTCTCGGCCGTACCAACTTGGAATTCTTTCCGAGACGCCGTCAAGGAACAGTACTATCCCGTGGGGAGTTATGAGGACAAGTACATACAATGGACCACGCTGCGACAACAAAGGGATCAAGATGTGCATGAGCTGACGAATCTGTTCCATACCCTGCGCACAAAGTTGGGTATCAAAGATTCAGAGAAACATCTGGTGCTAAAGTATCGCAGCTGTCTACACAGATACATTCAGAAGGAAATGGAGTTCCTCGTCATCTCCTCGCTTTGTACGGCATACCGGTATGCTGCCAAGATTGAGCAGAAATTCAAGCAGAAGAAGCGAGACTTTGGATTTGCGAATCAAAAGCAAGGGAAAGGTGCTTCCAAACCGTAGAACAAAGGACAGAGCCAAGGCATGGCGGCTAAAGACAACTCATCGAAGCCACAAGAAAAGAACAGCACCGCAAAGCCAAAGAAGGACATGGGAAAGTGGTGTGAGTTCCATAAGAGCTCCACTCACAACACAAGTGAGTGTCGGGCCAAGCAGTCGCTAGTGGCCGAGATGAGGGCTTCTGAGTCAGATGCATGCTCTGACTCCGAATCAGAACCTGAAAAGGCGAATGAAAAAGGGAAACAGATTATTGATGCGGAGCCCAACGCCACCGTTGCCACTGCAAAGATCCAAAAGGAGGAACCGGAAGATCCAGAGGAGGAGGAACGTCTCTTCCACTCCCAGATGTGGGTAAAGGGCTCCCCGGTACAGTTCATCGTCGACAATGGGAGCCAAAAGAACCTCATTTCAGCAGACGCCGTGAAGCGGTTGGGCTTGCCGACCACAGCTCACCCACATCCATACACCATCGGGTGGCTTCACCAAGGACGAGATCTCCGCGTCAGCCGGCAGTGTCGTCTTCCCTATAGCATCAAGCCCTTCACGGATGAGGTATTATGTGACGTTGCTCCTATTGATGTTTCTGATGTATTATTAGGACAACCATACTTGTGGAAGCGTCATGCTGTGTATGAGTCTCGACCTCATGTTGTTATTATTACTTTGGGAAATAAGTTGTACAGGATACCAGAGGTACCACCTCCTACGACTATCTCTTTGGTTACTGCAAAACAATGCAGTAAGCTCATTTCCCAAACCAGGAGATTCATTTTCCCGATGATCCGCCCCCAGGGAAAGAAGAAGACTATGGCCACGACCTCCAGACAGGGCCCCTCTGCACGACAACAACAAATGGATAAGGCTGTGGAGGAGTACGGGGACATCTTCACCTCGCCCACAGGGGTTCCTCTGCACTGTCAGGTCAAGCACCTAATTGATCTGACCCCAGGTGCACCGCTACCCAATGGACCGATCTATCGGCGCTCTGTTCTGGAAAATGATGAAATCAAGAGGCAGATTCAGAAGCTGTTGCAGAAAGGTCACATCAGACCAAGCTCATTCTCCCCCGTGGGAGCCCGATCGTGTTGGTACAGAAGAAGGATGGGACGTGGAGACTCGCATTGACTATCGTGCGCCTCGAACAAGATCACTATCCCACAGGTACCCAATCCTACCGATGACCTTCCTGACCAACTCAAAGGTGCAAAATATTTCAAGAAGATCGACTCGAAGTCACTGTACCAGCAATTGTTCAACCCTCCGATGTGTGGAAGACTCAGCTTCTCTTAAACTAAGGAAGGTTCTTCGAATCGCTGGTCATGCCTTTCAGGTTGAGCAATGCTCCCGCAACCTTCATGAGGTTGATGGGCGACATCTTGCAGCTATTCACCAACTCATTTGTAGTGGTGTACTTGGATGACATTCTGATCTTCAGCCAGACTTGGGAAGAGCACCTCCACCACCTCTGACAAGTCCTCCAAAAATTTTGGAAACACAAGTTGTGTGCCAATTTGGAGAAGTGCACGTTTGGCATGACCCAGGTTCAATATCTGGGATACATTATTGATGAAAAGGGGGTGCATGTGAATCCAGCCAAGATCCAATTCATTCGGGATCGGCCAGCCCCAACCACTATAACAAAGCTTCGCAACTTTCTAGGTCTTGCTAATTTCTACTGTAGATTCGTGTTGGGATTCTCTCATATCACTTGGCCCTTGAGTCAAGTCACCAAGGGAGGAGCAAGAGAAAATTTTTTTTGGTCAAAACCTCAACAGAAGGCGTTCACAGAATTGAAAAATTGCCTCTGTTCTGCCCCAGTGCTCACATTACCAGACTTGCAACAGCCATTTGAGATCGAGACAGATGCCTCCGACTATGCTATTGTGCGCTCTACCAACAGGACATCCAAAGGCATTTCGCTGAGACATTGTCCCATTGCCGCCTCGCAAGTACCCCACATATGACAAAGAAATGGTACTCCATCGTGCAAGTCATTTAATAATGGAAGCAATACATTTTGGGCAAGGAACAATCATCCACACGTACCGCCGTGCCCCCGCAACTTTTCATAGCGCGTACACAAGGGAAGCGTGCACGATCGCCATCGAATTGGTCCACATATTCGCAACAAGCTTATCGAAAATCAAGTGCAAGAAGGGTAGCACCAATCATGTTGCATCGCTCGCCCGACCACCGATCGTGCGCCACCACTGTGTTCAACTCTTGTGGGCACGAGACTTCTGATTGGCCGCTTCTCTATGAGAGTGACCCAGAATTTGGCCACACTTACAAGGCACTCTTGGGGGGTACACAAGTTCCAAATTTTCAACTCCAAGATGCACTTTTATGTCACCTGGGACACCTTTGTGTTCCTTCAAGCGAGCGTGCCAAGATGATATGGGAATCACACTACGGTCGAGTTGCTAAGCATTTTGGGGTCAAGAAAACAGTAGCAATACTGCAGAAGTATTTCGATTGGTCGAACCTTCGAAAGGATGTCGAGAAGCACATCAGATCCTGCACTGCTTGTGCCATTGCCAAACCGACCATCAAGAAGCAAGGCCTATATACTCCTCTACCTACCCCTAGTCGACTCGGGAATCCATCTCCATGGATTACATGTCCCGGCCCGCTTTCTAATAAGCAAGGTGAAAATGATCGTCTTTTTGTGGTCGTCGACGTATTCTCAAGATGGCCATTATGGCGCCCGCAAGAAGAATATCACGTTGGTAAGCCACCGTTAAACTCTTCGAACGAGTGTGGGTGCACTTGGGATCCCACAAACTTCATCATATATATCGCATCGAGATAGCAGGCACCTCAAGACATTTTGGTCCGGCCTCCCGGTCGATTTTGGATACCAAGCTCACCAAGTCCACGCCTTTCCATCCCCAAACAGATGGCCGATGTGAGGTCACAACAGAATGATTAAAATAATATTTCCGCGCATGTACAATTAAAAGCATCCACGCACATGGGACGAGAGCCTCCCCTATGTACAACATAGTTATAACCGAGCTCTCCACAGTTCAATTGGCCATAGCCCCTTTCAGGTGGGCTTGGGATTCCAGCCACTATGTCCCATTGACGTAGCCATGCCATTTGCAACTGCTCAGGCCGATTCAGCTCATGTCTAGTCTAAATTTGACAAAGCAAGTAGCTTCGTTGAGTGCATTCAACACATCCGCCAACAAGTTCATGATATATTGGACAGAGCCAATGTGAAGTACAAGCAGTGCCATGATCAACGCTAGGTGCCACACAACTTCCAGGTGGGTGAAAAAGTATGGCTACATTTGCAGAAGGAGTGCCTCACTGGACCCCACCGCAAGCTTTGCCCGCTCCGATACGGACCGTACAACATCACCAAGGCTGTAGGGAACAATTCCTTCGAGCTTAGTATTCCACCATTCCTTGTTCTGCACCCACTCTTCAATGTGGATCGCCTTCTTCCTTACTTCCCGCCTCTACTCGACACCCCTGACATTGCAGAACAACTCACACCAACAGAGTTAAACCCAGACTACATGGAACAGGCCACCACAGATTATATCATGGACATGCAAATCAAGAACACTCGCCAAAGGAAGATCCAACTATATCGGGTTGTCAAATCTGGCGAACTCCTGCACCAAGGAAAGTGGTTCACCAGGGATCAAGTTCAGCAGAAGTTTCCTCATCTCATGGAGGAAGTTAACGCAATGGGGATCATTGCTTCCTAAGGGGGGAGGAATGATCAAGGTGGATATTGGTGGTCACCTCGCTATTCCACTCGGGGATCCACCATCGTCGATTTCGCCTCTTCTTCGCCGGCATGGGCTTTTGCATTATTTTTAGCGCTTTTTCGAGTCCTAAACTTCCTGGGAGCGTTTCGAGGCCCTATACGACATTTTTGAACAGAGCAACATGGGACCATGTACCATTTTTTCTTGTTCCAAATTTCCAGTAGTCCCTGACAGATCTTTCTATCGAGGTATGGTACGTCAAACGGAGATCGATGCCAAAGCTACGCCTCGGGGAAGTCAAACACCAATTTACCCAAACGGCCCATAGTTTTGGCGCTTCATCTCCTAGGGTTAGGGTTTTGGTTGTTTAGGATTTCCCATTGTTTCTAAATAATAAATAGGCCCTAGAGCCTCATTGTAACAGAGGCCTGTAGCCACCACATCTCTTCTCAGAGATAGCTACCAGCGCCCTAGCTAGTTTTATTTCCATTCGGTTTGTAAGCAAATTTCAGTTCTTTGATATTAATGAAATGAAGTGTTATTTCCGCCTCGCATCTCTCGTATTTATGGTTATATGTTTATTCGTTGCATGGTTGCATCTCGCACATAAATTCTAACCGCGTACGTAGGCTACCGCTTTTTCTCGATCCTTCTTTGCATGTCCCCAACGAGGTCAGGGTATAAGGAGCTAGGGCTTGATCTGGTGTAACCTTTGCAAGATCAGCCTCGCAAACCTCGACGGATGCCCATGGGGGACGAAAAGAAAGATGAGGGAGTAGGAGATCCTATCAAAATATTGTTCGAGGAGGCCCTCGAAAAAAAAAGGAACGTGATGATGGATAACTTTGCTCAGATCCTTCAACGGCTGCCCACCAGCGGCGCATCTGCATCCAGCAGCCACTCTGGAGGTGCGACTCCTTTTAAGGTACAAGTAAATTTTGACATTCCCATATTTGAGGGTCAAATAGACATAGATGTCGTAGATAGATGGTTGAATCTATTAGAAGGATATTTCTCTGTTCATGACTTTTCAGACCGGGAGAAGATTATTTTTGTACTCCTCAAAGCTACCCCCCATGTTAAGGACTGGTGGGAAACCTATTGTGTGAACAAGAACTAGACAGAACCCTCTCTATTCTCGACTGTACCAACTTGGAATTCTTTCTGAGACGCCGTCAAGGAACAGTACTATCCCGTGGGGAGCTATGAGGACAAGTACATACAATGGACCACTCCGCGACAACAAAGGGATCAAGATGTGCATGAGCTGACGAACTTGTCCATACCCTCGCGCACAAAGTTGGGTATCAAAGATTCGCAGAAATATCCGGTGCTAAATTATGGCACTGCCCCGCACAGATACATTCAGGAGGAAATGGAGTTCCTCGACATCTCCTCGCTTGGTACGACATACCGGTATGCTGCCAAGATTGAGCAGAAATTCAAGCAGAAGAAGCGAGACTTTGGATCTGCGAATCAAAAGCAAGGGAAAGGTGCTTCCAAACCACAGAACAAAGGACAGAGCCAAGGCATGGCGGCTAAAGAGAACTCATCGAAGCCACAAGAAAAGAATAGCACCGCAAAGCCAAAGAAGGACACGGGAAAGTGGTGTGAGTTCCATAAGAGCTCCACTCACAACACAAGTGAGTGCCGGGCCAAGGAGTCGCTAGTGGCCGAGATGAGGGCTTCTGAGTCAGATGCATGCTCTGACTCCGAATCAGAACATGAAAAGGCGAATGAAAAAGGGAAACAGATTATTGATGCGGAGCCCAACGCCACTGTTGCCACTACAAATATCCAAAAGGAGGAACCGGAAGATCCAGAGGAGGAGGAACGTCT